>CM076575.1:1313017486-1313228247 GCA_034641835.2 Pinus albicaulis
ATGACTATAAATGTAAAAAATATTTATATTAATTTTATCTTAAAATAATTATTTTTACACTTTCAAAAAGCTAAAAAATTATTCAATTACCTATAAATTTTAATAAATTTTACAGTGTTAAATGAATAGTTATAACACTTTATATGTTTAAACCTTCAAAATAAGTGTAGGTCTCCAAATATATAATTTCCTCAATAAATTTCTTTAGAAATACATAAGACACCTAAATTTTATCTCTTTTTTTAGATGAAACCATGCAATGCATTAAAATACCCCTTATTCTAGCCCAAATGTGTAAAATCAAATGATATTCCCAAGTTCTATGGGAACTATTCTCTTCCTCCCACAGAAGGGAGAGAATATAATACAAATAGGGAGAGAGTTATTACAATATAGCTAGTTGTCTTGCCAAATGTAACATCCAATAATGCAAAAAATTGACAAATCCTTTCTCATGCATGCACCCATATATTATAAAGCACCACATGAAATAAATTGAGGTGTCTTTAGTGCGATTTTTTGAAGGATTTTCGGGTGGAGTTTTCCGATCTAATTTCTCTAAAATTTGGCAAGAATTCATTGAAAACAGAAGTTAAATGAGTAACTTTGCATAATAGAAGTGCCCTAGGGGTTTTTTAGGGTGTTGAATCCATATATACAGTCAAAAAATAAGTTTGAATAGCAGAAATCAAGATTTCACCTCAAAACATTTCGTCGGATTCTGGCACCGGAAACTCCAAAAAGTCTCACTAAAGACAATTACGAAAATGATGTTACATTTTCCTATTCGCTTCCTTCGTTGTCACTTTCTTCGCTGGAGCTAGAGTTGTAGCTTTCTTCGCTAGAGACTTTTCACCAGCTTTCTTCAATAAAGTAATCTCCTAGTTGTTGGCGCAACTGTTGGACTACTCTCCTACCCCATTACAGTTTGGAACATTGAAACACATCAAGATTCTTCAATGAACTCAAATGCCTCTAAGATTTCCAACTGAGTGTGGGAGCATTTGCATAGTCGAGCACTCTCTCAAGTCAAGACTGTCGAGGTCGGTTAGTTTCACAAATGAATCAGGAAGCATCTGCAGGGTGGAGCACCCACTCAAGTCTATAGAACACAAACCCATCAGGTTCCCAATTGAGTCTGGGATCACCTGCAGAGTGGAACACTGGTCTAAATCAAGATCTTCGAGGCCCGTTAAGTTGCCAACCGAATTTCAAAGAACCTGCAAACTTGAACACTGGTGCAAATCAAGATTTTTGAGGCCCATCAAGTTCCCAACCGAATCTGGTAGAACCTACAAACTAGAGCACAAGCTCGAGACAAGACGTTGAAGGCCCGTCAGAGTCCCAACTGACTCTAGGAGCATCTACATAGTGGAGCACCAGGACAAGTTAAGATTTTGAAGGCTCGTCAACGTCCCAACCCAGTATGGGAGCCTCTGCAGAGTGGAATAGTTGCTCAAGTCAAGATCTTGGAAGCCCATTAGGTTCCCAATCTAGTCTGGGAGCATCTTCAGAGTGGGCACCATTCCAAGTGAAGACTTGCGAGGCTCGTCATGGTCCCAATTGAGTTGGGTAGTGTCTACAGAGTGTGGAAACCTCTCTAGTCAAGACTATAGAAGCAGGGCAAGTCACGCATTTGGAGGCCCGTCAGTTTCCCAACTGAATAGGGGAGTGTTTGCAGAGTGTAGCACCAATACAATTCAAGAATTTGTAGGCTTGCCAACTTCCCAATCGAGTTCAAAAGAGTTTGCAAAGCGGAGCAGTTACTTAAGCCGAGATGTTGGAGGCCTAATAGGTTTCCAATTGAGTCCCACAGTGTTTGCAAAGCTGAGTAGTTACTCTACTTGAGATGTTGGAGGCCTGCTAGGTTCCCAACCGAGTCCTGAAGCGTTTGCAAAGCGAAGCAGAATTCCACGTCGAGATTTTGGAGGCCTGCTAGGTTTCCAATTGAGTCTGGAAGCCTTTGCAGAGCATCACAGTTTCTCAACTCGAGATGTTGGAGCCCTATTAGGTTTCCAATTGAGTCAGTAATCATCTGTAGAGTGGAGCAGTGGCTCAAGTCGAGATGTTGGAGGCCTGCTAGGCTTCCAACTGAGTCTGGAAGACCTTGCAGAGCGGAGTAGTCACTCAAGTCTAGATGTTGGAGGCCTGCTAGGTTTTCAATTGAGTCTGGAAGCATCTGCAGAGCAGAGAAATTGCTCAAGCGGAGACGTTGGAGGTCTGCCAGCATCCCACCTGAGTATGGAAGAGTCTGCAGAGCGGAGTTGTAGCTCAAGTCGAGATATTCGAGGCTTGCTAGGTTCCCAACCGAGTACGAAAGAGTCTACAGAGTGGAGCAGCCGCTCAAGTCGAGATGTGGGAGGACTACTAGGTTTCTAATTGAGTCCAAAAGCATCTGCAGAGCGGAGCAATAGCTCAACTTGAGATGTTGGAGGCTTGCTAGGTTTCCAATTGAGTGCAGAAGCATTTACAGAGCTGAGCAGTGTCTCAAATTGAGATGTTGGAGACCTGCTAGGCTTCCAATTGAGTCTGGAAGCATCTGTAGAGCAGAGCAGTGGCTCAACATGAGTTGTTAGAGGCCTGCTACGTTTCCAATTGAGTCTGGAAGCATCTACAAAGTGGAGCAGTTGCTCAACTTGAGATGTTGGATGCCTATTAGGTTTCCAATTGAGTCCTGAACTGTCTGCAGAGTAGAGCAATAGCTCAAATTAAGATGTTGCAGGCCTGCTAGGTTTCTAATTGAGTCTAGAAGTGTCTGCAGAGTGGAGCAGTGACTCAACTTGAGATGTTGGAGGTCTGCTAGGTTTCCAATTGAGTCTGGAAGCGTCTGCAGTGATCCAGATTTATGCAGGAACGCAACAGAATAAACACATAACCATAAATACAGAGATGCAGCGGAAATAACACTTCATTTCATTAATATCAAATAACAGAAAGATGCTTACAGACATAATGGAAATAAAATAGCTAGGGTGCCGGTAGCGAATCTCTGAGAAGAGATGTGGTGGCTACAGACCTCTGAACTGTGTTACAATGAGGCTCGAGGGCCTATTTATTGTTGAGAAACAATGTAGAATTTGAAACGTCCAAAAACCTAACCGTAGGAGATGAGGCGCCAAAACTGTGGGCGCCCGTTGGGGTAAATTGGTGGTTCAACTTCCCGGGGGCATAACTTTGGCACCCGATCTCCGTTTGACGCGTTCAATAGCTCGTTAGAAAGATCTATCCGAGGACCACAACTTTTGGCCTAATTTCATTCCATGAAATTCGCCGGTAAAACGATACCCAAAAAAAAAAAACGTCGTTTAGGGTTCTCCAAATCCGGCTCCAGAAGTTCAGGACCCGAAAAAATGCTAAAAATAGTAAGTTTTGTTGCAACTTGAAAACTAAAAGAACTGATGGTGGGGGTTCAAATGGAATAGGTGGGTGGCCACCAATATCCACCTAGATCATTAAGGCCCCAAAACGGCTCCGGGAGTGGAGGACCCGAAAACCTGCTAAAAATAGTAAGTTGTGATGAATGTGAAAAGCTGCAAGAATTGATGGTGCCAGTCCAAATGGAATAGGTGGGTGGCCACCGATATCCACCTGGATCATCTAGAGTCTTGTGAGTGGAGAAGTTGCTCAAGTCGAGATATTTGAGGCCTGCTAGGTTCCCAACCGAGTATGGAAGAGTCTGCAGAGCAGAGCAGTTGCTCAAATTGAGATATTTGAGGCCTGTTGGGTTCCCAACAGAGTACGGAAGAGTCTGCAAAGCGGAGCAGTCGCTCAAGTTGAGATGTTGGAGGACTGCTAGGTTTCTAGTTGAGTCTGAAAGCGTTTGTAGAGTGAAGCAGTAGCTCAACTTGAGATATTTGAGGCCTACTAGGTTCCAAACTAAGTACAGAAGAGTCTGCAGAGTGGAGCAGTTGCTCAATTCGAGATGTTGGAGGATTGCTTGATTTCCAATTGCGTCTGGAAGCGTCTATAGAGTGGAGCAGCTAGTCAAGCAGAGACATTGGAGGTCTGCCAACTTCCCAACTGAGTACGAAAGAGTCTGTAGAGCGGAGGAGTTGCTCAAGTCGAGGTATTTGAGGCCTGTTAGGTTCCCAACCGAGTCTGGAAGCATCTGCAAAGAGGAGCATTTGCTCAAGTTGAGATATTCGAGGCCTGCTAGGTTCACAATAGAGTACGGAAGATTCTGTAGAGTGGAGCAGTTGCTCAAGTCAAGATGTTGAAGGCCTGCTAGGTTTCCAATTGAGTTCACAAGCCTCAGCAAAGCATAGCAGTTTCTCAACTCGAGATGTTGGAGGCCTATTAGGTTTCTAATTGAGATAAGAAGTTTCTACGGAGCGGAGCAATGACTCAAGTCGAGATGTTGGAGGCCTGCTAGGTTCCCAACCGAGTCTGGAAGAGTCTGCAGAGCGTAGAAGTTGCTCAAGTCGAGATGTTGGAGGCCTGCTAGGTTTCCAATTGAGTCTGGAAGCCTCTGCAAAGTGTAGAAGCTGCTTAAGTGGAGACATTGGAGGTCTGCCAGCTTCCCAACCGAGTACGGAAGAGTCTGCAGAGCGAAGCAACGGCTCAAGTCGAGATGTTGGAGGCCTGCTAGGTTCCCTACAAAGTCTGGAAGAATCTGCAGAGCGTAGTAGTCACTTAAGTCGAGATGTTGGAGACCTGCTACGTTTCCAATTGAGTCCAAAAGCCTTTGTAGAGTGTAGCAGCTGCGGAAGCAGAGACGTTGGAGGTATTCCAGCTTCCCAACCAAGTATGGAAGAGTCTGTAGAGTGGATTAGTGACTCAAGCTGAGATGTTGGATGCCTTCTAGGTTCCCAACCGAGTCTGGAAGAGTCCGCAAAGCATAGCACTTTCTCAAGTCGAGATGCTGGAGGCCTGATAAGTTTCCAATTACATTCGAAAGCCTCTGCAGAGCATAGCAGTTACTCAAGTGGAGATGTTGTTAGAGCAATCATTGTGCAGCAGCAATAAAACTAAAAGGATGTGTTCAACAACAAATAAACCATACACTAAGAGCACAGAAAGGACCATGGTTCACCCAACCATTTCGGGCTACGTCCACCAAACATAGGCATCGGCAATCTTTATTATCAAACAAGAGACGCAAGATAATCAATTTCTCACAAACTCTCACCCTCTTCCCAATCCGTATGAACACCGTTTTATAGCGGAGAATTCCACCACTTACAAATCCTCTTACAACAAATATAGGATGCATTAACTCTCTCCCAACAAAATAGAGCTAATATAGCAACACAATCTGATTGTTGTCACCTACTGAGATTTTTGACTATTTTAATAAAACTGAAAATCTCAACAATCTCCACCTTGACAACAATTAGCCTGATGCCCTGTTATTATTATTTATTTTTTCTGCAAGCCAAGAGAAGCCAAACACCAACGTAGCTTCTCTAACAAAACTGGTTTGGTGAACATGTCTGCACAGTTTTCCTTTGTATGCACCTTTTCAAGAGAGACTCCCCTTTCAGTAATAACTTGTCTTACAAAATGGTACTTAATTGGAATATGCTTTGATTTACTATGATAGACCGGATTCTTAGCCAAATGTATTGCACTTTGACTATCACAAAGTAACTTGATGTTGTCCTGTAACCTACCAAACTCACCAAGCAAACCTTTCAGCCAAACTCAGCCAAGGTGCATGCGAAGCAAAGAATGTATTCTCGCTTCGTAGTGGATACAAAGCAACAATGTTTTGTAGCTTTGACATCCAGCTAATAGCTCCAATCGCAAGAGTAAAGACATACCGAAATTGACTCTTCTCTTATCCAAATCACCGCAAAATCGAATCAACATACCCGCAAACACCACTACTCTACTGTAAGTGATACAATAACTACCAGGCTCTCTCAAATACCGAAGTGACCCATTTCACCGCCGACTACGTTGTTATTGGAGTCGATTTGCCATATACCGCCTTCCGTCCCCAACCGCATGTGTAGTGATCTGCCGAGTACAAACCATCGCATACATCAAACAACCTACTACATTGGCATATGGAATTCGAGACATATATTCCTTTTCTTCATTAGTGGTAGGACATAAACTTGAAGAAAGTTTAAAATGAGAAGCTAAAGGGATTGAAATAGGCTTCACATTGTTCATACCAAACCTCAAGAGTATTTTATAAATATACTTCTATTGTGATAGCCACAACTTACCATTGCTCCTGTCTCTGAAAATCTCCATGCCCAAAATCTATCTTGCTGCTCCTAGATCTTTCATATCAAACGTCCTAGCCATCTGAGCCTTTAACCTGTTGATCTCTGTTATTATTTTTATTGCTAAAATCATATCGTCAAAATACAACACTAAGATAATGAACATGCCATTACTTAATTTCTTAAAGTAAACACAAAGATCATATTCACTTCTTATATAATTTTGACTCATCATGAAAGAATCAAATTTCTTGTACCATTGTCGAGGCGACTGCTTCAGACCATACAATGATTTCTTGAGCATGCAGACAAATTTCTTGTTGCGATTTTGAACAAACCCTTTAGGTTGTTCCATATAAATCTCTTCATCTAGATCTCCATGTAAAAATGCAGTCTTAACATCTAGTTGTTGTAATTTAAAATTAAGAAAAGCAACTAACACTAACACAATTCTAATTGAAACTATTTTAACAACTGGTGAAAATATCTCATGAAAGTCAATGCCTGCTTTCTGAGAAAACCCTTTTGCAACCAGCATCGCTTTGTATCTGTCCTCCGTATCATTCACACCCCGTTTCACCTTGAAAACCCATTTACATCCCACAATTTTCCTGTATTTTGGAAGTTCAACCAGATCCCATGTGCCATTCTTACCTAAGGCCATCATTTATTCCTTCATGGCTACTTTCCATTTGTCCCTCTTTGAACCTTCTACAGCTTCCTGATAACACAAAGGTTCATCATTGTTAGCGGTCAAAGCAACTGAAGTAACATAATCATCATACCTTCTAGGAGGGCGTTTGATTCTTGTAGACCTCCTTAAGGATGTTTCTGGTGCTTCCACAATTGGCTGACTACCATCTGTAGGAACTTCTTCATAATCACCATTTGAGACCTGTTCATGACCTACATCTGAACCCTGTTCATAATCTGATTCTGAAACCTGTTCATGACTAGAATCTGAACTATGTTCATCATGACTATCATTAGAAGTACTGTCAAACTGAATGTGCTGAAAATCAGATACATCATCTTGTTTCAATTTATTATCTACATCTAACTGTACAAGAGAGGATTCATCAAACTTTACGTCTCTGTTGATGATGATTTTGCGGGTAGTAGGATCCCACAATCTAAATCCCTTTGTTCCATCACCATACCCAACAAAGATATATCTTTTTGATTTCGGATCTAATTTAGTTCGCTGATGTTTAGGCACTACAGCATATGCATCACAACCAAACACTGTGAGTTTAGAATAATCACAAGGATGACGTTTCCATACCTCTTGAGGAATCTTGCAACCTATTACCGTCGATGGTGACCGATTTATCACATAACAAGCCGTAGCCACCGCTTCGCTCCACACAATTCCTTCTACAAACCGGCATTACTAAGTACCCTTTGCTCTCTCCAAAAGAGTCCTGTTCATACGTTCAGCAACTCCATTTTGCTGAGGATTATAAACAGTAGTATTATGTCTCTCGATCCCTGCATCCTTGCAATAGTTTTCAAACTCCTTGGAAGTAAACTCACCACCATTGTTAGTTCTTAAACATTGTATAGTTCTACCAGTGATGTTTTATACCAATGCTCTAAACTGCTTGAAAACTGTAAAAACATCAGACTTCCTTTTCAACATGTAGACCCACACTTTCCTAGAAAAGTCATCAATAAACGATAAAAAATACGACGAGCCACCATACGAGGTTGTAGGTGCTGGACCCCAAACATCTGAATGGATATAATCAAGTATGCCTTTACTAGTATGTTTGCCTGTTTTAAACTTTTTTACTTTGTTTTCCAAACAAGCAATGCTTACAAAAATCTAACTTTTCAGACTTTATATTAGGAAGTAATTTACGATCAACCAAAATCTTTAACCCTCTTTCGCTCATATGGCCCAACCTTTGATGCCATAGGCGAATGGAACTCCTGTCATGTTCAGACACCGTAGACACATGAACTGACCCTGTTCTTCCTTCTAACTGAAACAGATTTCCTGCTTTCTTAGCTTTCATTACTAGTAAAATACCTTTGTAAATTTTCATTACTCCACCTTGAATTACAATTCATCGTATCCATTTGTGTCAAGTGCTCCTAGTGAAATTAGATTTTTCCTCGGTGGCATATCTACATCAAGCATTGGAGCATTTTAGTTGTCCCATCAAACATTTGTAGCTGTATGCTCCCAATCCCCACAATATTACATGTCACATCATTACCCATGTACACGATGCCATCATCAACAGATCTATACGTCTTAAACCAGTCTTTATGGATACACATGTGGTTTGATACACTGGAATATAACAACCAATGTTGATCATGATTTGACAAATTAACTGATAACACTTCGTCGCTCATACCTGAACCAGATGTCGAACCCCGTATCTCATTATGTTTGCTTCCTTCTTCTCTGTCGATGAAGCTTCTTTAGAAGATTGTTTTCGCTTCCAGCGATCCTTCTTCAAATGCCCCGATTTGCCACAAAACCAGCACTTTACTTTACTCTTCTTCCCTTTCGACTTTGAACGCGAATCGCTGTGCTTACCAGAGTGTCTTTCTCTAGAACGACCTCTAGCCATCATTGCCTCTGATGTAGAGGTGTCAGCATTCGACCGCTTTCTTGTCTCCTTGGACAACAAAGCTCCAACGACATCATCAAATTCAATGGTTTCTGATGAAATAAGACTTATAGAAGAAACAAAATGATCCCATGACTCGGGCAACGAGCATAATAAAGTTATAGCTTTATCCTCGGATTCAAATTTTACTTCTATACTTTCTAATTGCACCAAGAGAGTATTAAAGACATTCAAATGATCAGTAATCGATGTACCTTCCTTCATTCGTAAACTGTATAGCTGCCGCTTCAGGAGAATCTGATTTGTCAAGGATTTCGTCATGTAGAGCTTCTCAAGCTTCGACCACAGGCCTGCAGCTGTTTTCTCCGACACGATATTAAACAACACATCATCCGCCAAACACAGCCGAATAGCACTCACTGCTCTTTCATCCATCTCGGCCCACTCATTATCTGTGATATTGTATGGCTGTTTGGATTTGCCCAACAATGCCTTCGCCACGCCTTGTTGTACCAGCAGATCATGCATCTTTACCTTCCAGATCTCGAAGTTGTTTTTTCCATTAAACTTCTCGATCTCAAAACGAGCACTCTAAGTTTTTGCCATCATGTTTAAAACAAAATAATCTCCAAATCCAACTTTTAAATAAAGAATGCCTCTTTAATATATTTTAATCAAAAAAATTTGATTAAAAAAATTTCCCTTGCCTTAAAAAAAAAAATGCTACCCTTCACCTTATAAAAAGGCCTTTCTTCTTAAAAACCAAATGTAAATGGCATTTACATTATTAAACATTATAAAAAGGCTTTTAATAAAATCGATTTATATATGTGACCTTTTTACAAAACTCCAAATCGACTTTTTAATCAAAAACTTAAATAACAGCGTTTGACTTAATTCATATGGCAGCATTTCACTAAATCAACCTTCCTTTCAAAGACATTTACATAACAGCATTAAAAAAACTTCAAATCGACTTTTTGGAAATCGTTTTCTTGTTTTCAAGACCCATTCATTCAAATCGACTATTTTGCCAGGCTCTGATACCACTTGTTAGAGCAATCAGTGCGCAGCAAACTAAAAGACAACAACAGCAAATAAACCATACACAGAAGACACAGAGTTTATCGTGGTTCACCCAACCATTCTGGGCTACGTCCACCAAACATAGGCATCGGCAATCTTTATTATCAAACAGGAGATTACAAGATAATCAATTTCCTCACAAACTCTCACACCCTTCCCAATCTGTATGGTCATCTGTTTTATAGCTAAGAGAATCTAACTGCCTCATAAATCCTCTTACAACAAATATAGGATGCATTAACTCTCTCCCAACAAAATAGAGCTAATATAGCAACACAATCTGATTTTTGTCACCTACTGAGATTTTTGCCTATTTTATTAAAACCGAAAATCTCAACAAACTACTTCTCCTACTTGCAAATCTGATTTAACAAGTTATTATAAGATTAATTCTTAAAATATCGAAGTAGTTACTGAAGCAGCCTTCACCCATTAAAATACATTTGTGTAAACAAAAACTGAGCAACAAAGAATAATGCAAACATAGGACACCGTTATTTTTGGACAAACGTCCCCGGAAAAACCCAATGCGGGAAAATCGGTGCAGCAGATCTGAGGGTTTATATATTATGCAATAATTTTCTGAATACAAATCTGAGATGCCTTTCTGGCAATCCCTACAGAGAATATGACTGACACAGAGTTAGCGAGAGAAATCTCACACTATAACTGGAAGCACAGGCGACCATACAATCATTGTACTAAGTCATTGTAAATACATTATTGTAAAAATTGTACTACTATCTATCTGCCAAGGGTTGAAGAGGCGGTGTTGGGAGGTCTAGGATCATCATTAGGTGGTTGTGTCAAAGTTGGGGTTATGGTCTAGTATATATTCTTCTTCTACATCATTCTATATCATTGTAAAGTGGACCATTTTCCCCGGTACGGGAGTCCATTCTTATTTTATTCTTCTATAGAGTGGTAGGGTGGTGCTAGGGTGAGTTGTAGCTCATTGGGTGTTGGGGCATCCGTTCAGTTGACTACTGAAGAATCTCGGGCGTTGGAGCGTCAATCCAGTGGGAGTTGGAGAAGAATGCTTTTCTAGATTCTAGGAAGTTGGAGCTTTATTTTCAATTGGAGTTGAATATTAAAGAATTATTAGAAAAGCATTAGGTGATTTTTGTCTCGGAGTGGGTTTCCACCTTAAAAACAATGTGCATTTGCGTTCCTCTTGTTTTCTGCTATCATTGTACAAACACTGATAATAATTGAAGATTAACTAATGCTCTAATTCAAAGGAATACTGATTCACCCCCCCTCTTAGTATTTCCAACAATTGGTTTCAGAGCTTGGTTCCTTCAATAGCAGTTTAACAGCTGGAAGGAGGTCATGGAGCATACCAAGAATGGTGTACTTTTATTCAATGAAAATAATTATGCACTCTGGAAAGGAAGATTGGAGGTCTATCTCTTGGCGCAAGGTTACGAAGTATGGGACACTGTTGAAAATGGATTTACATCAACTACAGATGAACAAGGTAAGAAAAATTTGGTAAATGATGCAAAAGCAAAAAATATTAATTATGAATTTTCAATGACCCATGCCCCAACCCCATGGGGTTTTAGCTCACTAATTGGGGGTACAAACTTCAAACATGAATATCTCTCAAATCGTGAAGAATTACATGGTGTGCCATATATCAACGGAAACATCTCGACAAGTAGAAACCATAAAAGGCATTATTGACCCAGAGTATATTAATTTGGTAGGTCAAAATTCCCATGCAATATTGGGTTAGCCCCTGGTGCTACTTGGGTTGACATCAATGACAACTGCTGATCAACAATCTCCCCCTTTGGCATTGATGGCAACGCAAGTACTCCCCCTGTGATCATGAAACCTCTTCCTACAACATTCTCTCCCCCTTCGACATCAATGGAAAAGGGTAACTCCCCCTGAAACACAACCATCCTGCGGACCTGTACACACTTCCACTCCCCCTAACACATAACCATCCTGCAGACCTGTAATCTACTTCCACTCCCCCTTTATATTATGAAAAAGGAAAATCTAATGAGAACTTGGGAGAATCCCAAGATTTTGGTGAAGATATTCCAATGCTGGTGAATATTTAATATGTGATTCTTTTGGTGCTACTTGGAATCTGCTGTATCCCAGCCCACTTGCATAACATGCGGTCGGAGGCTGTTACATATGAAGACTACCAATCATAGATGTAAATGCAACCTTTGATCCGCATCCCTAGATGAGTCATCTAATACTCAATTTGCAACTGTGTTGGAGTAGAGATGGGTTTGCAATCTTCCATTTAAAATTTCTTGAGCATTTCCTTGATGTACTTGGATTGACATATAAATATTCCTTTCTCTTGCTGAGATATTTGAAGCCCTAAGAAGTATGTCAGCTCACCAAGTAAATACATCTCGAAATCACTTTGCACCTTTGTAGCAAACTTCTTACTTAGTCGATCATCATTGCTACCAATTATTGTATCATCCTCTTTAGCTATTAGACATGCTTTAGTTGCTTCATCCATAACATATATGTCGTTTGGAGCTCGACTTGCTGTAGCCACAATTTCACCATACACGCCTTTCTTGATTTCACATTTCGTGGAGTTGAATAGTATTGTGTGTCCTTGATCACACATTTGTCCAACACTGAGAAGATTATGATTCATGTTTTCAACCAATAGAACATTCTTGGCTAGAGCATCTTTGCTTCCGAGAGTGACAGTACCTGATCCTATAACATTTGAAGATCCATCATTTCCAAAGGACACGGTTCCATCCTTCTTCTCTTTCAGAGATACAAATTTATTTCTATCTCTAGTCATATGCGTTGAGCAACCGCTATCAACATACCACACATCTTTGTTATTTTGAGCCTTGAGAGCGAGAGCACAATTATCATTCTTCTTCTTCTTCCATGTTCGTTCATTCTGTGGCTTCGAAGATTCTTCTGGAGGATTTTCAAGTCTGTAGTCTTTGGCTATGTGTCCAAAGTTTCGACATTTGTAACATTCAATATTATTTCTTAAATGTTCAAATCTATTGATGTTTCGTTGAGCCCTGGGAGGTTCATATTTGACAGATCTCCTGGAATTGTATTCGTTCTTAGGGTACGTGCGACATTCTACAGCTTTATGACCAAATTTTCCACATGAATAACAGTAGCCATAAAAAATATGTTGGTACCTGGATGGAAATTTTCGTCGAGGAATTGTCTTCCAAGGCTGTTCTTGCAAATCTTGTCCAATGAAGTCTACATGCATGTCAGATCTCATAGGTTCATTGTATTTTGTTGTAGAAGGTCCTGCTTCTTCTTCTTTGTAACCGATGCCAGATTTGTCGTTGTAAGATCGTTGATTGTTGATGAGTTCTTCCAATGCCCTTGAGCTGTTGGCATAGTTTTGGATAGTTTTTCCTTTCTTCACTTCCTCACGCAGCGAGACTTCTTCGACTTCTAATTCTTCCCTTTCTTGGTTGCTTTCTTCCAACTTCAATGGTAACAGGTTGCAAATTGAGCATAGACGACTCATCTAAGGATGTGAGTCAAAGGTTGTACAGATCTATGATTAGTAGTCTTCTATATGTAACAGCCTCCCGACTAGATGTTATGCAAGAAGTTGGACAAGTAGCAAGATTCCAAGCAGCACCAAAAGAATCACATATCAAATATTCGCCAGCATTGGAATATCTTCGCGAGAAGCTTGGGATTCTCACAAGTTCTCATTAGATTTTCCTTTTTCAGAATATAAAGGGGGAGTGGAAGTGTGTACAGGTCTGCAGGACGGTTGTGTGTTAGCACGAGTGGAAGTGTGTACAGGTCCGCAGGATGGTTGTGTTTCAGGGGGAGTTACCCTTTGCCATTGATGTCAAAGGGGGAGAGAATGTTGTAGGAAGAGGTGTCATGATCGCAGGGGGAGTACTTGTGTTGCCATCAATGCCAAAGGGGAAGATTGTTGATCAGCGGTTGTCATTGATGTCAACCCAAGCAGCACCAGGGGCTAACCCAATATTGCATGGGAATTTTGACCTACCAAATTAATATATTCTAGGTCAATAATGCTTTTGATGGTTTCTACTTGTCGAGATGTTTTCGTTGATATATGGCACGCCATGTAATTCTTCACGGTTTGAGAGATATTCATGTTTGAAGTTTGTACCCCTAGTTAGTGGGTTGAAACCCCATGGGGTTGGGGCATGGGTTATTGAAAAGTCATAATTAATATTTTTTAAGCTCCTAAAATCCCTCCCATGTTCACTTGTTGAAGCCTCTCTCAACGTAAGCATTTATATAAATTGTGATCCTCATTTCCTCCTTATGCAAGGGATTTCGCCATCTGAAACAGGTCATCGTGGAATTTTTTCTCTAAATTTTTTTCTACGAAGGTTCAGAAGCTGAAATTTTTATGAGGCGAAGCCGAAATCCTGAGGAAGCTGCTATAAAATTTTCAGATCAAGGTGCACAATATTTTTGGAGATATGATTTGTGGAAGTCAGGGTTTTTGTAGGCTCCTGAAATTAATCTCAAAGAAGTGACCTTGGTAAAATCGTCATAACTCTCTCTCTGAGTATCGGATTGGAATTCCATAAAAAGTGACAGATAGTGCACAGACTGTAGTTTTTGCTCTATCAATTTCAGAGCCGAATGAAGAAACAATGACACGTGGCACGCCATACAAATTCGCTCTGCTGAAACAGTCCATAATTAGGGCATTGTGAGAGATTGTGTATAAATCTCTCTTGAAGAATCCAAATTGGGTCAGACCTGTGGCATTGGAGAGAGGCTAGGAGGACTACTACGGGACCGAAAATCGGATATTGAGGATGAAATATGAGAGATACACCGGATTGTCTCAGCCCGAGCTCTAGAAGGCAAAGAAAAGCTAGATCATGTGTTGCGAAGTTTAAAGGACCGGACTTTCTATAGAAAGAGAAGCAGAAAACAAAGTCTGAAGGTAGCATGAAAAGAGTAGCAACCAAGGTGCATAATAGCAGCAAGAAGTTCATCATATGAAGTCTTCAAGTGGGCAGCACTGCATACAATCATTGTAAAGGTATCATTGTACTTAGTCATTGTAAATACATTATTGTACAAATTGTACTAGTGTCTATCTGCCAAGGGTTGAAGAGGCAGTTTTGGGAGGTCTAGGATCATCATTAGGTGGTTGTGTCAAAGTTGGGGTTATGCTCTAGTATATCTTCTTCTTCTGCATCATTCTATATCATTGTAAAGTGGACCATTTTCCCTGGTACGGGAGTCCATTCTTCTTTTATTCTTCTATAGGGTGGTAGGGTGGTGCTAGGGTGGTGCTAGGGTGAGTTGTAGCTCATTGGGTGTTGGGGCATCCATTCAGTTGACTACTGAATAATCTTGGGCATTGGAGCATCCATCCAGTGGGAGCTGGAGAAGAATGCTTTTCTAGATTCTAGGAAGTTGGAGCTTTATTTTCAATTGGAGTTGAATATTAAAGAATTATTAAGCATTAGGTGGTTTTTGTCTAGGGTGGGTTTCCTCCTTAAAAGCTGGCGTGCATTTGTATTCTCTTATTCTTTGCTATCATTGTACAAACAACGTATGGGTGAAAGATTAACTAATGCCAAGCTTGAGGATATATATGTAGGTGACTCAAATGTCAAAGAAGCAAAGCTTCAAATCTATAGAGCAAAATTTGAGCAACTCAGAATGAAAGAAGATTGCAACATTGCTGTATACTTCCAATACGTTGATGAAATAACCAATACTCTGGAAGGATTGGGAGAGCCAGTTGACGAGAAGACTATTATACGAAAGATTCTTAGAACGTTACCAGGGAGATTCAACCCAAAAGTATCCATCTTAGAATACAGTGAAAATCTGGACAAACTCAGCAAGGAAGAATTACATGGAGTTCTCATAGCATATGTAATGAGACTTAATGAAGAAAAGGGTACTTCAAATCTAGAAACTCTGTTCGTTGCATCTAAGCAAACCAATAAGGACAAACAACCTTCAATTGAAATGACATGCACCTGCAAGTGTGAAGAAAAGGGAGATGATGGAGAAGGTCTTTCAGATGAAGAATATGCTTACTTTACGAGAAAACTAAAACCTGGTAAGGGAAAATTCAAAGGTAAACTTCCATTGATATATTTCAGTTACTAATGGGATTGGGTTGAATGTCCCTGGTAACGTTCTAAGAATCTTCCCTATAATAGTCTTCTTGTCAATTGGCTCTCCCAATCCTTCCAGAGTATTGGTTATTTCATCAACGTATTGAAAGTATGCAGCAATGTTGCAATCTTCTTTCATTCTGAGTTGCTCAAATTTTTCTCTATAGATTTGAAGCTTTGCTTCTTTGACATTTGAGTCACCTGCATATATATTCTCAAGCTTGTCCCACACATTTTTGGCAGTTTTACAACCCAACACCTTATGATAAGCAGATTCAATAAGTCCACTGATAATAATATTCTTTGCTTTTGCATCATTTACCAAATTCTTCTTACCTTGTTCATCCAAAGTTGATGTAAATCCATTTTGAACGGTGATCCATACTTCGTAACGTTGCGCCAAGAAATAGACCTCCATTCTTCCTTTCCAGAGTGCATAATTATTTTCATTGAATAGAGGTACACCATTCTTGGTATGCTCCATGACCTCCTTCCAGCTGTTAAACTGCTATTGAAGGAACCAAGCTCTGATCCCAATTGTTAAAGATATTCCAATGCTGGTGAATATTTAATATGTGATTATTTTGGTGACTAGCATGTATAAATTTGAAAGCTCGAAAAAAAGTATTTTGAATTTTAAAATAGAATGGATGATCAAGTAGTTAGAGAAAAATAAAACTTCCTCTTGGTCTTTGTTGGATGAAAGACTTGGGATTGGATATAGCTGAGTCTTGGATCGCTTTGACCCTAGGAGTGAGTTGGCCTATGTGAGACTTCTCCCGTGCTGAAATGGTTTTCTTGCACACAATGTAAAGTAGATCTTCCCTACACATTTGAATCAAATATTAATTTGAAAGAGGATTAGAGCATCAAAATAAAACAAGATAAACTAAGCATTCCACCTGAATTGCCTTAGCAAGCTTACTTCTAAAATAGTGCTCTAAATCAATGACACATGCAAGATAGCTTGCATGCATCAGTCCAATCTATATGAAAAATATGAACTAATATAGATCAAACACATAAGCAAATTCAGAACATAATAAGCACAATTATGGAAAGAAATCACCTCATAACGCCAAGAGAACACCAACCAAATAGCCCCAAAGTCTTGATTTTATTAACCAATATGCAAGTACAAAATGGCAAAGTTTTCTCAAACCCGATAGCTCATAACATCATACAATATGAAAGCCCATGGCTCTATTATATAGAGAGTTGGGAGAAATTACCAAGGAAGAATGCATGTGAGAACTGAACTTGGAGAAAATCCCAAGGAAAGATAAACCAAGTTAGATGTAGAGAAGACAAAGACAGTAGAGAAAAATCGAATTCCATAAGTGCACCTCAAGGGAAATTGAACTCCATATATGATACAGTAAACTCATCCATGACTTAATCGAAGTACCATGCTACCTCTAGTCAACCACTGCAAACTCGAACTAAGTGAAGCCCTATCTGTAGATGATCCTAGTGTAGCTCTGCGTAGGGCCCTAGGAACTGCGTGATTCCTCCAGTGAACTGTGTAGTCTGGCCTAAGGGAAATGTGTAAATCCTCCAAGTGAAGCTTTAAGTGTTGCAGCACTCCATATAACTCGTGAGAAGAGGCCCCACAGTCTCCAGTCCAAATATCCTGTAGAATATTCCCTTGGTGCATGAATTCCTTTAATAAAATAGATTTTCCACATGTGCAACTGTTGCTTTATCTCTGGGAAATTCAATTTTTATGAAATAATGGTGTATTAATGATGCATTGTGTTCATTCATCCTCAACATGTCCGTTGACTCAACTCTTTGACTTCCACATCATTCTGTCACATGGAATAATTTATCTCTCTATTTTATTTAATTCTAGCCTAATTAATTGCCACAATTTCCACTAAACTTAGGAAATGTGGGTTTTGAGGGTTCAAAACACATTATTAACCCCCCAAAGTGTGTCATAGTAGAAAGTTGAAGGTGAGAGGTGTGAAAATTCCAAGTTCGGAATTCCACTATAGCCAACTGAAGTTACTTCTCCTACTTGTTATTAAAATGAACAAGTTATTAACAATGTTCTATTGATAATACTGAAGCAATTATTACTAAAGCCATCACTTAATTAATTAAATACGTGGAAAAAAGAAATTGAGCAAAAGAAAAGAATCACATAGGACACTGTTGTTTTTGGACAAATGTCCCCGGAAAAACCCAATACGGGAAATCCGGTGCAACAGATATGAGGGTTTTATTATTAAGCAGCAGTTATATCTGAATACAATCTCTAGATGCCTTTTTGGCAATCCAATACAGAGAATATCACTTGGCAGAAGATAAATTGTGAGATTATCTCACCCTGCAAGTCCCGGTTGATCCGGTAGCTGAACTGACGAAACCCCAACACCCTCTGCACAGTGATTACGTAGGCCTGCGTGGGGACCTCTGAAGAATTGCGTCACCTTCTCCGCTGAATTGTTTAGTCCTCAGAATTCTCGATTCCAGCCCTCCCGGCTCAGAACTTAGATCTCCCAGCTGATCTCGGACTACTGCTCAGAAATGCTGCACTGCCTTTGCGTGTCGCCTTCATGGCCTTGCGTCACCCTCTTTGGGTGCTGCATCACCCTCTCTGGGCACTGCACTGCTTCCTCTGCGTCTTTCTCTGCTTATTTGTTGAGTATCCTTGACCCCGGAGAAGATCCTCCGACCAAAACTGTCTCTGCCCCTCAACTGCGTGAGAATATCTCGATCAAAGTTTTTTCTGAGCGCTTCTCCTTCAGAAAATTCAATCTCTTGATCTCTCGGTGTGTTTTCCAAATGACCCTCTAGCCTTCTTTATAGTTTTTTCGTTGAGACTTCAACGACCGAGATTAGATCTCCAATCAACGACTAAGATTACATTTTGACTTGATCTGCTTTTTCTAGAACATTCACACCCATATTCTATTAATTCACTTTAATTATTTTATTTTCCTATGTTTAGACTTAGGCTCACTTTAAAATAAATAATATTCTTAATAAAATACTATTCGTGTGGAATTTCTTCAAACAATTTCTGGGTTATTTGGAATACATGTGTCTAAGCCTCTCAACACAGTTTGAGACTTAGAGGACATCCGATGCTACCCCAAATCAACACTCCCTCTTAGCGAGAAATGTGGTCTAGCAAATATGCCGTGCTGCACACTGCTCTGACTCTAAAGCATCTCCCTGTTGAGATTTTGTGTAGTTGGGGTAGCATCAGATGTGCTCTAGCCCTCAAACTTTGTGGAGGGGCTAAGAAACGCATCACCTCCAAAACCCAGAAACAAATTTCATCTGGTGTTGAAGTTATTCAAATAATTAGTTATTTTAATGTAATCCCTAAGTCTAAACTTAGGGAAATTAAATAATTAAAGTGAATTAATTAACACATGTGCTGAAATGTTCTAAGTGACACGGATCAAGCAATATTTTAATCTTAGCCGTTGATAAGTGATTTAATCACGGCCATTTATGTGTTCAATGAAAAAGTATAAGAGAAAGGCTTGAGGGTCAGTTGGAGATACACACACACAGGCAGAGCTATGAAACTAAGCTTGAATACTAGGGCAGGGTTTGCTAAGAATTTTTGGAGGAGTTTTTTGTAGCAAGGGGTAGTATTGGCTGAGGGGATGATCTGATCCCGAAGCCAAGAGTCAGCGAGTGGCAGAGGAGCAACTTTCAGGGTCAGCACAGAGGAGCAAGGGTAGTAGCAACAGCAGTTATGCAGCACAGCTTCAGCCGCTACGCAGGCCCAAGAGGGGTAGTGTTGCAGCTTCAGAGGGCTTCCAGAGTTACACAGAGGCCTCTCGAGGTAGCATAAGGACTGTGTCACCCACTCTGTGGTTACACAGTCCCCTTCTAAGTAGTGCAGGGGCACGCAAAGCCTAGTAGGGCTGACGTTGGGGCTTCAGGGGCAGCGCTGGGGTTTCTAGGTCCAGAATCAGGCTGAGTCTTTTAAATCCCGTTTGAGGGTGTGGATCAGTCAGAATCTTGGTCACAGAACCGCATGTTAGATACAGTTGTAGTTTTTCTCTGTCGGGTTAACCAGATTTGGTGCCCAGATTTGTTATACTCAGATTATACTTACTAATAATAAACCCTCATATCTGCTGCACTGGTTTTCGCGCATTGGGTTTTTCCGAGGACTTATGTCCAAAAATTAGTGTGTCACTTTGTTGAATGAGCGTAATATTTAGTAAATGATCTGCATGTGTGTAGGTTGTTAGTTGTGTTTACTTTGTAATTTTCTGAATATTTTTTTCTGAAAATAACTTGTATAACTTAATCACAAGTAGGAGAAGTAAACCATGATACTACAGTAGGATTTCTGCATAACTGTATTCAGGAATTTTCACATGGTATTAGAGCGATAGTAGATCAAGTTGAATCTCCAGCAAATTAATTGAAGAATATTTTTTCCGTAGGACAACAACACAACAAATAGAGATACGGAAAGGGCACCTTGGTAGCAGGAGGACGCTGACCCAAAAAAGGGTAGTGCTGCATCTACGGAAGGCCATCTGGCTTATGCAAAGCCTTCCCATGTCAGCGTAAGGACTGCGTCACCTAGTCTGGGGTTACAGAGTCCACTTCTGAGCAGCGCTGAGGCTACGCTGGGCCAGTTAGTGGGATGCAATCCAATCATTCTTCATGTTGCAGAGAAGTTTTTCCAAGATCCGGAAGCAATGCTTCAGATCTTCAACAGTGCTAGTGTGGTGGAGATTCTGCTGATGCAGAGTTGTGCCTAGCTAAGTCAACAAAGAACGGGAGGAAGACAATTACTTAGCAGATTTGAGATTCGATCAGGGGGGTCAGAGAGAACTGTCCGATAGTATTTGGCTGAAGATTTCCGGAAGGGAAATCAGATTTCAGAAGAAGCAATTATTAGAGGGTTTCTAGTCACCAAGAAGCCCAGATCCAACGTTTCTGTCTTGTTGATTTCTATAGCATCAAAAAGTGTTCTAAGTCTCATTTTTGGTAGAGAGGCTTAGACATCAGTTATCCAGAGAACCCAAAAATCGTTTATGGAAATTCCACTCTGATATGGCTTTATTAAAATAATTAATTATTTTAATGCAGACACCAAGTATAAACTTAGGGAAATTAAATAATTAAAGAGTATTAATAGAGCAGAGTGTGAATCTTCTATAAGACGAAGATCAAGTCATCTTTTAATCTGAGCCATTGATTAAAGATCTAATCTTGGTCGTCGATTCATCAGTGAGAAGACTATAAGAAGATACTTGTGGGCCATTTTGAAATCAAGCCGGGGACACTCTCAGTACCCGAAGGAAATTGATTCTGAAGCAAGTGAAATCGATTTCAGTGGGTGAGTTTGTAGAGGCTGGGTTGCAGAAGTAGAAGGAGGAGGGAGAAGTCAATTATCACGAAGCAGATCTCAGGAGGGTGAAGGGAAGGGTGAGCTGATTAGCAGCAAGAACCCCTCCACGCAGAATCACACAGTCCAGAGAGGGATTGCGCAGAGCATTCATGCTGGATGACGCTGAGGGTGAAGGAGGTCACCCCGAGGGTCCGAAAATTGTCGGGAAGGTCTAGAAAATTCAGCCAGGTAATTGCTGATTTTTCTCTGCTCATCAGACTCTTGTAAATGTACTTTCCATTTTTGAAGATAGATATAAAACCGTC
Source organism: Pinus albicaulis (assembly GCA_034641835.2). Taxonomy (NCBI): domain Eukaryota; kingdom Viridiplantae; phylum Streptophyta; class Pinopsida; order Pinales; family Pinaceae; genus Pinus; species Pinus albicaulis. The sequence continues at coordinate 1,313,039,105 of CM076575.1, forward strand.
ATCTGCTTCATCGGTTTTCCCACATTGGGTTTTTCCAGGGACAATTGTCCGAAAACATCTTTGTTCATGTGGCTATTTCTATTGTGCTATTGGTGTAAATTATCTTTCTGTTCTTATGCTCTTAATGATAGTGAAGATCTGCAAATGTGTTTATTTCAAAATTTACTGAAGCATTTGTAAATAACTTATCTCATAAGTAGGAGAAATAAACCAAGTATTGCAGAAATATTTTCCTCTTGAAAATTTCACATGGTATCAGAGCAAAGGGCTAAAAACAGGAAGGGAGGATCTGCCATGGACCAAAGGAAGGGTTCACGCAGTGAAAGGGACTCACGCAGTCCTCTAGAGCACGCAAAAATGCAGAGAGAACATGACATGAAGGTGTTGGCATCCAGACTAGAGGAGGATCTTGCCTGTGTCAAGCACAACTCCTCCAGGTGTTTGGTATATTGATAGTGGAGCATCTGCTCATATGACGAGGGTTTGAGAATGTTTTTCGAGCTATCAAGAAGAGCAGATAAATTTCCAAATAACTATGGGAAATAAGGCAAAACGTACCCCCATCGGGAGAGGTACCGTAACATTTCAGACAGAGGATGGCAACAAGATTCGAGCCACGAATGTTCTACATGTACCAGGGTTGGGGATGAATTTACTCTCGGTGTCTCAACTTCAGAACAAGGGCTATGACGTATACTTTATTCAAGGTAAGGTGTATGTCAAACACCCTAATTGGAGCAAAAAGGCACAAATCGGACTAAGGAGTCACAAGCTGTATAAGCTCCAGCTTGAATCTCCGGTGGCCCTGATCGGCAGTATAGACGACAGAGATTTGAATGAGTTATGGCACAGAAGGATGGGGCATCTACATCATGGAGCCTTGAGGATTCTCAAAAATACTGTCATAGGAGCTCCTGAACTCAGCACAAAGAAAGGCGAAGTTTGCAGGGGATGCGTACTAGGGAAGTACGCTAAGGCAGCATTTCCAAGAAGCAGCAGTAGAGCCAAAGGTGTATTAGAGTTAATACACTCTGACATTTGCGGTTCGATGTCCACAACAACTCTCAGTGGGGCAAAGTATTTTGCCACCTTCATTGATGATTATTCCAGGAAAACTTGGATCTATTTTCTGAAGACCAAAGATGAAGTCTTTAGTCGGTTTAAAGATTTCAAAGCATTGGTGGAGAACTCTACAGGAAAGAAGATCAAGAAGTTGAGGTCAGATAACAGTGGAGAATATATCGATAAAGACTTCACCAATTTCTGTGCATAGGAAGGCATCAAGAGAGAATGGACAATTCCTTGCAATCCAGAAAAAAATGGAGTTGCAGAACGAAAGGATCAGACCATAATAGAAGTTGCAAGGGAAATGTTGTATGACCAGGAGATGCCGAAATTCTTATGGGCAGAGGCCTGCAACACATCAGTTTATATTCAGAACAGAGTTCCCAATAGAGCTTTGGGGAAGGTTACTCCCAAAATTGTGTTCATGGGCAGTAAGCCAGAAGTGAGCCACATCAGGATATTCGACAACATAGCATACTGCCACGTTCCAGAGGAAAAGAGGAAGAAGCTGGATCAAGCTGCAGAGAAGGGTTTTTTGATGGGCCACAGTGAGAATGCAAAGGCATACCGCATCTATATTCTAGAGAGCAGGAAAGTCATGGTAAGAAGGGATGTAAAAGTCCTAGAGGAGAAAGCCTTTAGGAAATCTCGAGAGATGGCCATAGATACGCAGATTGAGGAGGATCCACTGGTACAACCTCAACGACCTATGGAGGAGAGGTCTAGTGCCTCTCCAAGGCACAATATTTCTGAGGGAAGCTCCTCTGAAGAAGAACAAGAGGAAGAGCAGGTGAGTCTACCCACCACTGATGGCAGACCGAGCAAAGAACTCCAACAGATTCTTAGAGATGCAAAAGGATTTCTCGGAGCACCTAGAGAAGGGAAAAGGATAAGGAAACAACCCAATAGATATCAGGCACTGGTAGCTCAAGTTGGAGAACCTTCTACCTTTCGAGAAGCAGCTCAGCATCAGGTATGGGTTGATCCCATGGTGGAGGAGTATAGCTCCATTATGACAAATGATGTCTGGGAAGTAGTCCCTAGACCACAGGATAGATCTGTTGTAGGATCTAGATGGATCTACAAGATCAAATATGCTACAGATAGTAGCATAGAGAAATTCAAGGCAAGATTTGTAGCAAAGGGGTATGCCCAGAAAGAAGGCATTGACTATGAAGAAACCTTTGATCCAGTAGCAAGATACACTTCTATCAGATCCATCATCCCTCTAGCAGCGCAGATGGGATGGGAGATTCTAGATGGATGTCAAGACTGCGTTCTTGAACGATGTGATAGAGGAAGAAGTGTACATAGAGGAGCAAGAGGGCTTCAAGACACATGAGAAGAAGACTCTTGTTTGCAGACTTAAGAAAGCCTTGTATTTCTTAAAACAAGCCCCCAGGGCATGGTATGGTCGGATTGATGGCTACTTGCAGAAAATGGGGTTCGTTAAGAGTGACACAGATCGCAACTTATACTACTTAAGAGTAGGAGATGAACTGCTTATTCTTGTTTTGTATGTGGATGACCTGTTCTTGACCAGGTCATCCAAGCTCATCAAATATTCAAGGAGAATCTGGCAACAGAATTCGACATGAAGGACCTGGGGCAGATGCACTATTTTCTTGGTTTAGAAGTCTGGCAGCAGGAAGGGGAAATATTCTTAGGACAAGGAAGATACACAATAGAAATTCTGAAGAGATTTCAGATGGAAGATTGTAGACCCATGGCCACGCCAATGATTACTAACTGGAAGAAGATAGACACATCAGAGAATGATGAGGCTGATCCCACATTATACAGACAACTCATCGGGTCATTGATGTATTTGGTCAACACGAGACTAGACGTTTGTTATGCAGTGAATACCCTCAGTTAGTTCATGGTGGAACCAAGGAGGGCTCATTGGGCAGCAGCCAAATATATTCTCAGATACCTGAGAGGGACAGTCGAGTATGGTCTAAGGTACACCAAGGGAAATGAGATCCAGTTGAGTGGGTTCACAGATGCAGATTGGGCTGGAAGCACAGTAGATCGGAAAAGTACTAGTGGGTACTGTTTTAGTCTCGGATCATGAATGACCTCCTAGTGCAGCAGGAAACAAAAGTCCGTAGCACTGAGCTCCGCCGAGGCAGAGCACATGGCAGCAAGCACAGCTTCGTGCGAGGCTATATGGCTCTGCAAATTGCTCTTGAACTTACTCAAGAAGCGGATAGAACTGACCAGGATTATGTGCGATAATCAGAGTTGCATTAAGCTCTCTGAAAATCCTGTGTTTCATGACCGGTCGAAGCACATTGACATTCGGTGTCACTTTATCAGGGACTATGTCCAGAGGGGAGCAGTACAGTTGCGATACACTCCTACAGGTGAACAAGTAGTAGACATCCTCACAAAGGCTCTAAGTAAGATCAAGTTCACTTACTTGCGAGAGAAGATGGGGATGGTCGAGAACCCCTTCCACTAGAGGAAAGGGTGGTCTTCAGAAAAAGAGGGAGCTGCAGTACGAATGTTGCAGTGACAGGGCAACAGCACAAGAAGCAACAACGCAGAGATGAGGGGCAGCAGCCAGGACACCATCAGCGCAGCAGATGATGTAGAGTCAGAGCAGTATCGCGGTATCTTGCTTAAACACTTTCCTCGCTAAGAGGGACTGTTGATTTCTATAGCATCATAGAGTGTTCTAAGTCTCATTTTTGGTAGAGAGGCTTAGACATCAATTATCCAGAGAACCCAAAAATCGTTTGTGGAAATTTTACTCGGATATGGCTTTATTAAAATAATTAATTATTTTAATGTAGACCCTAAGTATAAACTTAGGGAAATTAAATAATTAAAGAGTATTAATAGAGCAGAGTGTGAATCTTCTAGAAGACGAAGATCAAGTCATCTTTTAATCTGAGCCATTGATTAAAGATCTAATCTTGGCCGTTGATTCATCAACGAGAAGACTATAAGAAGAGACTTGAGGGCCATTTGGAAATCAAGCCGGGGATACTCTCAGTACCCGAAGAAAATCGATTCTAAAGCAACTGAAATCGATTTCAATGAGTGAGTTTGTAGAGGCTGGGTTGCAGAAGCAGAAGGAGGTGGGAGAAGTCAGTTATCAGGAAGCAGATCTCAGGAGGGTGAAGGGAAGGGTGAGCTAATCAGCAGCAAGAACCCCTCCACGCAGAATCACGCAGTCCGGAGAGGGACTACGCAGAACGTTCATGCTGGATGACGCTGAGGGTGAAGGAGGTCACCCTGAGTGTTTGAAAATTGTCTAGAAGGTCTAGAAAATTCACCCACGTGTTTGCTAATTTTTCTCTGCTCATCAGACTCCTGTAAATGTACTTTCCATTTCTGAAGATAAATATAAAACCCTCATCTGCTGCACCGGTTTTTCCACCTGAAGACAAAGTTTCCTTCCTTCAGAAGTACCCCTCCCTCGTCAAATGGGCTTGTTCCCGGTCCGTCCGATCGATCAAGCAAGAATAAAGAGTCCCAGCCGCACTTCGTCCCTCAAGATCTCAAAGCCATGCATGGATAGCTCGGGGCTATGACAGGTCAAAACTTCTTGTCCATTATCTGAGAAGTTAGTTGCTTATTTCGGGGTTGTTTTGGGGATCTGTGTTCATGTGGCTATTTCTATTGTGCTATTGGTGTAAATTATCCTTCTGTTCTTTTGCTCTTAATGATAGTGAAGATCTGCAAATGTGTTTATTTCAGAATTTACTGAAGCATCTGTAAATAACTTATCTCATAAGTAGGAGGAATAAACAAAGTATTGCAGAAATATTTTCCTCTTCAAAATTTCACGTGTTACCACAGGAAAAGGGAGAAGAGTATTGTTTCTGACTGAGTTGAGCCAGATGGGTTCACATGGGCTGAGAGATTGGGACAGGTTGGACGATGTGTCCAACTTTGTCATCTGGAGGGCTAGGATCTTATCAATTCTCGATGAATACGACATCAAGGACCATGTGACAAATGTCCTAGCTGTGCCTGCAGATCTTGATCCTCTGAAGAAATTTAATGAAAATCAAGCGTGGACTAAGCGTTTGATCATGGAGAGGGTGAAGGATCATGTCGTGCCACATATTGCTGGTAAGAACACGACGAATGACATGTGGATCACACTAGAGGCGATGTATCCAGGAAGCTCTGTCCAACGAAAAATGCTTCTAGAGAATGAGATGAGGCTATTCCAGATGCAGAAGGGTGAGGAGATAGATCCCTTCCTTTTCTTGCTTCAGACCATCCGAGATCAACTGATTGGCATGGGTGCAACTCTTGATGAAGGACTCTTAGTAAGGACTGCCTTGAATGCAGTCACCGAGGAATGGGAAACATTTGTCCAGAGCATACTGGGCAGAGTAGCGTTACCATCCTGGGCAGACATGTGGGAAATCCTTCGCCAAGAGGATATCAGGACGATCACCAAGAAGCATAATACGAGTGGCGGGACAGTCAGAGTGAAGAAAGAAGAGGAGGATGATGTATCCCTTGCATCAAAGGAATGAAAGCAGCAAGGGAAGAAGAAGAGGGACCTTTCCAATGTTCGGTGCTTTAACTGTGGCGAACTTGGACACTTCGCCAGCACTTGTCCTAAGAAGAAGGACAAAGGAGCTTCTGACTCCAAGGCTACAACAGCAAAGGATGATGGTTCAGAGGATGACGTAGCCATGAGTGCTCATGAGCCACGTAAGTGGGGTGACATGGATCTGTAGAGCAGTTACAAATCAACACGACGGGATCTTTGAGTCAGCCCTACTCTTGGATCACATACGAGCTATGGGTGCCTTAAGACGGTAGCAGGATAAGTCGAGAGATGGTTGCAGAAGGTCACAGTGAAGTAGAGGGCAGTGTTGAAGAGCTGAAGAGGGAGTAGCGTAATGCAGGGGCAGCAACAGCGTAGAGGCAGCAAGGCAGAGGCTGATGGGACTTTAGCAACACAGAGAAGCAGTGCTTATGCAGTGCAGAGCTGTAGCAGAGCAATAACTTCAGGAGGACAGCGTAAATCAGCAGCCAAGGGAGCTTCAGTGATGGCATGCAGTCTGACTTTTCTGTCAACGATTGGGCAGAAGTCTTTCAGTTGCTTACTTTTCAACAATTGAGTTGCAGTGCAACAATTAGCAGTGGCAGTGCTATGGGCAGCATGATGCAAAAAATTGAGAGGGAGCTGCAGTATAGATGTGGCAGTGACATGGGCAGTAGTATAGAGAGTAGCAATGCAATGGATGGAGGGCAGTAAGCCAAGCATCAGCAGCACAAAAGCCAATACCAAGATCTTGCAATACATGGTGTGGATGTATTGCTAGAGAACACTCTGTGCTAAGAGGGAGTGTTGAGATTTTGTGTAGTTGGGGTACCATCAGATTTGCTTTAGCCCTGAAACTTTGTGGAGGAACTATGAAACACATCACCTCCAGAACCTAGAAAGCGTTTGGACAAATTTCTTCTGGTGTTGAAGTTATTCAAATAATTAGTTATTTTAATGTAATCCCTAAGTCTGAACTTAGGGAAATTAAATAATTAAAGAGAATTAATTAACACGTGCTGAAATGTTCTAAGTGACGCGGATCAAGTAGTCTTTTAATCTCAACCGTTGATAAGTGATTTAATCACGACTGTTGATGTGTTCAATGAAAATGTATAAGAGAAAGTCTTGAGGGTCAGTTGGAGATACACACACGCAGGCAGAGCTGAGAAACTAAGTTGGAATTCTATGGTAGGGTCTGCTAAGAATTTCCTCTGACAAGAGGAAATCCTCCAGATGACGAAGAAACAGTACAACACTGGTTCGAGTAGAGTGAAGAAGGAAGAAGAGGAAGATGCAGCCTTGGCATCAAAGAGGCAGCAAGGGAGAAAGAAGTGTCATCTTTGGAAGATCAAGTGCTTCCAGTGCGGTGAACTAGGACATTTCGCCAACAATTGTCCTCAGAAGAAAAAGGATAAGGAAGCTTCTAACTGCAAGGCTGCTGTGGCGGACGATGGCTCCAAAAATGACGTAGCTATGAGCACTCATGAACCAGGAAAGTGGGGCGACATGGATCTGTAGAGCAGCTACAGAGTGAGGGCAGGATCCTTGAGTAGCCCAACTCTTAGATCACATACGAGCTACGGGAGCCTTAAGATGGTAGTGGGACAAGTGGAGCAATGGGTGTAGAAGATCACAGATGGAGCAAAGGTAGAGCTGGATGTTGACGGGGAACAACGCAGTGCTGATGCAGCAGCAGCATCAGCACAGAGGGGCTGATGTGACTTCAACAACGCAGAGTAGGCTTGCTTACGCAGTGCAGAGTTGCAGTAGCACAAAGGCTTCAGGAGGACAGCGCAGCGCAACAATAGCATAGAGGACTTCAGCAGAGAGGCAATGCAGAGGAGGTCTGCTTACGCAGTGCAGAGCTGCAGCAACGCAACAACTGTTGATTTATGGTAGCATCGGATGTGCTCTAGCCTTGTAACTTTGTATATAGGCTAAGACACATGTATTCCATAATACATAGAAATGGTTTTGGAAAATTTCACTTAGAGATGGTTTAATTAAATTAATTAATCGTTTTTTAATGTTTTCCTAAGCCTAAACTTAGGGAAACTGATTAATTAAAGGGTATTAATTAAACTAAGAATGAATCTTCTAGATAAAGTCATGAATCACCTCCAAGTTAATCTTAGCCCTTGATTATGTTTTAATCTTGGCCGTGGAAGGGTCAACAGAAGAATATAAGGAGGGTGAGGGTCCTATGGAAAACACATTGAGTACATTGAGCATTTGGCATTTTCGAGTTTGTGTGAGGAGACAACTTTTGGTCATAATCGAATCACTAGGGCAGGGTTTGCTAAGTGATTTAGATTCAGTGATCAGATCTGGAGAGGGGCAGATGTAGTAACTTGTCAGGAGGACCAGGTGTACATTTTCAAAGGGAGGCAGAAGTGACGCAGAGAGAGGGAGCACAGTTTTCTGAAGAGGTGATGCAGTCCTTGCAGAAAATCATACATAAGTGACGTAGTGCCTTCTAGAGTTAGTCTGAAGATAACTAGAGGCTAGGGTTTCTGAGCCATTAGGGCCAAAATCCAGTCTCAGATCAGCTTGATCAATTGCAGAGAAAGGTGACACAGTTCCTCAAGCTTGCCCACACAGGCTTACGCAGTTCCAGCATAGGAAATCACGCAGAGGCAGAGAGGGGCTTCACCAACGTTATTTAGATCAGCCGGGGACTTGCAGAGAGGTATATCTCACAAATTCATCAGTTGTCTAGATTTCTCTGAAGGGTGAGCTGGATATTGGCACCCTAGTTGTACTCAAGATTCTGCTGCTTAATAATACAAAACCCGTAGATTTGCTGCACCTGTTTTCCCAAGTTGGCTTTTTACGGGGACTTAGTCCAAAAATAACTATGTCAAATGTGGATGTTTTTCATCGTATTTTGTTCGGTATTTCAATGTAATGAAATAATTATGAAAAATAATAGGAGAAGTAATTCAAATTTGTTGCAGTAGGAATCCAAATTTAGGATTTTTCACAACAGCCTCCAGATGTTAGCATCGAGTAGCAGCCTATGGAGCTTCAGTGATGAGATGCAGCCCAACTGACTTGTCTGTGAAATATTGGGCAGGAGAAATTCAGTTGCTTACTCTTAGCAACTGAGTTGCAGTGCAACAGTTGGCAGCAAGATACATCGGATTGAGAGGAAGATGCAGTACAGATGCAGTGGTAGTGGCAGCGACAACGTCATGGGCAACAATACGGGAGAGCAGCAACAGCACAGTGATGAAGAGCAGCATGCCAAGCATCAGCGCAGAGACCCACACCTGAGATTAGTGCAAAACTTCGGGGTGAAGTATTGTTGGTAGAGCACATTCCTCGCTAAGAGGGAGTTTTGAGATTTTGAGGTGTTGGGGTATCATCGGATGTGCTCTAGCTCCCAAACTTTGTGGAGGGACTTGAGTTCATAAGATCTCCAAGACCCAGAAAGCGATTTAAGAAATTCCATCCTGTTTAAGAGATATTTAATTAATTAATATTTTTAATTAAGGACTTTGATGACCACCTGTTGACCACACTTCGTCAACTACCCCCATAGCAGTACACCCCCATTTTTTCAAATGGGATTCTTCATGTTCGACGTGGTTGCGCCATTCAGATTCCATCATCAGTCATCAGTCGACAGTTTTATAATGATGTAAACCCATTCTGCATTTTATGATGTAAATGATCTAAGTAAGACCGTCCATGTATGTAACAACCTAGGTAAGCCTAGTATGTTGTTGATGACTTCCATCCTAGGAGGTTTTTTGTCTCACTGATTCATGAAAGTGATCGGTAGAGTTTTTCCCTCCAGCCTCACCCCAAAGCTAGGGTGGAATTTGTCATCAGCATGCTAAGTGAGTCCTAGTGTTTTTTATCGAGTCCTTGTAAAAGTAGTTTCAACTACTTGGTCTACTAGATCATGTTTTGAGTCGCAGAATTGGATATTTATTTGAGGGTCTATACGAATGGGTATTCCCCCTTCATGTATGTAAATGTATTATCTCATGTAAAAGAGGGTTGGAAAAATAATTATAATCCCCTCTTAGTCAATTAATTAAATTTTCTGGTCAATTAATTAATAAAATCCTAAACCAGAAATTTAATTAATTTAGGGTCCTAAATTAGGATTAAATCTTTAAAGACAAAATTTGTTGGTCCTTGGAAAATGATTTTGACAGCCCCAGGCCAAGGGAATATTGAGAATTTTAAGAAATATTGGACCCTTGGGCCTTGGTGGTTAAGTCAAGGTCAAAATTTTGGGGTAATTAACTTAAAAATAATATTTTTGAGTTAATTAAAATTGAATTAAATGATAAATTCGTTTTTTCCCCAAAATTTTAATTTCAACGCTCCGGATTAAAAGATAATTAAATCTTTTGAACGGTTGAGATTATTTTGACGAGGATCATCCAAACTAGCCGTTAGAGATCTTGTCCTATAAATTTAGAGGTCTTTGTCAGTATTGAGTCATCCGATCTCAGAATCGTGTACTTGTCTGGAAGCTCTTGTGAATTTTTCTTGATGAATAAAGCATAAAGACTTTGGGGTTACAGATCTTGATGTTCCTTCTCAAATTTATGTGGTGAATTGTCTCTGAACTCTGCTACTTGGTTTCTTGTGTTTTATGCTTGATGGCCGACATGGATTGATCTGCATATAGGTATCTTATGCAGTTTTCTGGATTTATGAAATAGCATTCTGATTTTTCAATGGATCTCATGTTGTTTTCTTGAATCTCTATCAGTTTAAAGCTCAGATCTAAGTGTGCAGGGGATTTTTTAAAGGATTGGGCGTTTGGGGAAATCTTCAGTTGGATCAGCCAACTCCCAATAAGCATAGATTTGATAAGCTCTTGATTTGTTAAATTCTGGGTCAATCTTACGATATTTGGGTTTTGCAGGGTCTTCTAAGGCTTGTGCCTCTCATTAAAATCTTAATCTCTGAAAATTGAGCTAAAATGGATTTCAAATCTAACCATGAGGGTTTTAAATTTGTAAATTAGTGTAAATTTGTAATTTATCTAGTGAGGGTTTAATTGTTTCTTGGTGTGTGTCTTCAGATCTGACTGATTCTTACAGGTGACAGGTTCAAAGCGAAATTTTTTTTAGATTCGAGGCAGATCTAGCCTCCAAAGGCCAGATCTGGCCTCAAACTGCTGCTGCTGTGGACAGGATTTGGCATCATTTAATTTAAAAGAATACAAGGATCTGAGCTGCAATTCTAGGTTCGCTGGGCAAATTTTGTGTGCATTGGGTCCAATATCTATCGATCTCCCTTTCCATATTCACGCCTTCCCTCACGCCATCAAACCTGCCTTCTCATCTCTGCAATCGATTTATCTCTGCAAGTTCATCTTCATTACCATCGAGCTGTGCCTTCATTTCATTTTTGAAACCCTGCCATCGACCCCCATCTCCTTATCTGCCTGCAAATCGAATTTCATTTAGCGTTTTCCCTTGCTGCCTTTGCCGTCCAGCCAAGCCTATCATTTTCCTGTCTTTCACTGCCCTAGTCGCTTTGAAAACCCCACGCATTTTTCATCCTGCTGTCCAAACCGCCGTCTGGTCTGTCCGTCGACCTGCACAAAGGAAATCAAAAAACGCATACACAAATTTGAAGCCTGTGCCATCTCCTCCGCGGCAGTCTTCGCTCCAACCTGCAAAGCGACAAACGAAATCAAAACCCGCGTTCACAATTTCTGTGCGTATCTCCTCTGTCCGCGTGGTCGATCTGCATTTCACACATCCAAACGAGCGCATGAAAATTTCAAACCATTTTGATTCGTTTTAATACGGTTTTCATTTTTTCGATTTGCAGACTTAGGTTTCAATTGGATTAGCGTAGATCAGTGTCGGCTCAATTAGATTTTCGTTTTTTTTATTTTGTTGTGTTAGTTTAAGGATAGCGTAGATTTTAGTTTTAATAGCGTTTAGATTTAATCAATTTGAATTTTCGTTTTCATTTTTATTTTGTTTAGTTTATAACTAGATTTTAGTGCTTAGTTTTAAATTAGACTTAGCTTTAGTTTTAATTTAGATTTTTTAAATTTTCATTTAGTTTTAACTTAGTTTAATATAGTTTAATTTTAGATTTTAATTTTAGTCTGCTTTAGTTTAGCCTTTAACTTAGATTTTGGTCTTGTTTAGATTTAGATCTTTCCAAAAATAAAAAATAAAAAATTATAAAATTTCTCAAAAAATACCTTTTATGGTCAAGTGAGCTTTAAAACTTTATTTTTGACTATATAAAATTGTTGATTTGTCTGGATCGAAATTAATCGAGCATTTTAAATCCTGGCATTTTCATTATTCATGGTTGTGGTGTTTTTAATTGAATATCATTGATCAATCGTGTTTCCATAAGCAGCAGTTAGTCATCATTCACTATTTTATAATTGCATAACGAGATCTTGTTTGACTCCATAAGGCACTGGTCTTAAAAGTGAAATCTAATCTGGTTGTAATATCCCCAAAGGGAAATAACCAGTAATAAACAGAAATATGCCAAGCAGATAAAGAAAATATAACGCTGAACCAGATCACTGAATCATGACACATAGAATACCAGAAACTGAGCCATTTTATTAATCAGAAAGTACATAGAGGGGAGTACAAGTAAATCAGAGTAAGTGCACCTATCCTTGCCCTAGGCAAGTGGAGACCCTCTCAACAGATAATGGCTGCAACAAGGACAGCGTCCTAGCTGCTCTGAATGCTGAAGATGAACTGCGCTGGTACTGGGGCTGAAGACTGATAAATAGCTGATCTCCCACTGCAAACTCTCTCCAATGAAAAACGCTGTCTCTGCTAGTGACAGCGCAGAAACAGATGGAGCACCAGTCACCCAAACCTCCAGACAGATAGATCAGCTCCTGTAGGCTAGAAAAACGTTGTTGAGCCTACCTCACCCAAGCTCGCCACCGGGATTGGCCCCCTACCAAGTGCATCCGTTTCCCCGAATGCTCAGTCACGTGGATCCGCCCAAACCGGGACCGTGCCCTTCCCTTCCCCTCTCTGACCCTGGCCCTCCACTATCAGATCTCTGCGTACCAAACCTTCGTATCTATGCCGGATCTCGACAACAGTCTCTTCGTGCTTCACGCCTCAGGGCCGGATCTCTGGCTCATCCCTTCGCATCTCGACTAGATCCGCGAATATCTCCCTCGCACCGCAACTTCCAAGCTGGATCTAGGGCTAAACCTCCAGATCTGCAACATACAAGACTAGATCTGCAAGTATCTGCTCAGATCTACCCTTTTCAAGGTTGGATCTAACAATGGGCCTTCAGATCTGCAACCCTTTCCTTCAGAAATAGACAGCGTCCTCACTCCAGGCTAGACAGCGTTCTTCTCCTCCTGAACAGCGTTCTCCTTGCTAGATCTGGACTGCGTCCTTCCTGGGACAGCGTCCTCACCCTCCTGAATAGAACAGCGTCCTCTCTCCTGATGAGACAGCGTCCTCTCCTCCCTGAACTGCGCAGCCACAAGAGGGCTTTCTCCTCCTCAGATTTGCTTCAGAAACTGCTGCTGCTTTGCTACTGGAACTGAAAAGTGTACTCAGAACAAACCTTACTAGGGCGGGCACTCGAAGTCCCCCGAAGCTAAGGGTGAAACTAGAAAAACCTTACCAGGGCAGGCACTCGAAGTCCCCCGAGGCTAAGGGTGAGATCTCCGACCGGAGACACTCGTGCACTAAACAGTGCTGCAGACCGACTAAACAACCAGCGTGCTGAAGCAGACAAAGTCTAGCTATCAATAAGAATATCAAATCATGAATGATCCAAATGACGTGAGAACCTCTCCTTTTATAATGTCAAACTCCCTCCAAAACTTAACTCTCCCTGGATCTGCGCAGTTTACCTTGGGTTAGCCTGATGCCTCCCCCATCATACTCAAGTGGACCCCCAAGGCCCCCTCTCTAAGTTACAACGTCAATCTACTAGAAAAAAGAACACTTTATTATAAAGTGAGATGACTAAAGTGAGGTGACCCCTCTTATTTCTCACTTTATTTATTATTTCTAGCTAAAGCGGCAAAATAAAGCAAAAATGCAATATTCCAATTAGCAAGGCTAATTGGGAATATTACAGTCTCCCCCGGCAAAACGTTGCTTGTCCTCAAGCAACTGAAGCGATGGGTGCTGTAAGATCTTCTCATCCTCCCAAGTGGCATCCTCATCCCGCAGATTCTTCCATCTCACCAAGAACTCTCTGATCTTCCTGCTCCGCAGCTGTCTCTCCCTGGTGTCAATAATGGCCTCCGGCTGTAATACCAAGTGCCCCTCATCATCTGTCGGTGGTAGCTCCCCGGTGACTGTCACGTGCTGGCCCAGTGCCTTCTTCAGGCATGATACATGGAAAATGTTATGAATCCGGCTGCCTTGGGGCAGCTCCAGCTCATATGCAACCTGTCCGATCCTACGAATCACCCTGTATGGTCCATAAAAGCGAGGCTTAAGCTTCTCTGCCCCCTTCTGTTTGAGTGAAGACTGGCGGTATGGCTGTAACCGTAGGTAGACCAAATCCCCTACCTTAAAGTGTCTCTCCACTCGGCCCCTGTCTGCATATAATTTCTGCTGATTTTGTGCGGTGGCTATGTTGTCCTTGAGAGCCCGGAGGATGTCTTGGCTCTCTTGGATCCATAATTTGGCTCGTGGAGCCCTGCTAACACCAAACATCACCTCCACAAAAGATAAGGGATGGTATCCATACAACGCATAGAAAGGTGTCATGCCAATGGTCATGTGGTGGGTTGTGTTGTAGCAGTACTCGCCCAGATGTAGCCATTTCAACCATGCTCTCTGCTGCCCACTAACGTAGTTACGCAAGTAGCCCTCCAGCCACTTGTTAACTATCTCTGTCTGCCCGTCTGTCTGGGGATGATAGCTAGTGCTCGGTGTCAACTCAGTCCCTACTAGTCGAAAGAGCTCCTGCCAAAAACCCCCCATGAAACGGCCGTCCCTGTCACTAACGATGGTCTTGGGCAGACCATGTAATCTGAAAATCTCCCGGAAAAACAGCTCTGCCACCTGCGCTGCTGTGTAATGTGCCGAAATGGCGAAAAAATGAGCATACTTCGTTAGCCGGTCAACTACCACGAAGATGCAGTCCTTGCCCTGCACTGTGGGCAAACCCGTGATGAAGTCCATCGAAACACTCTCCCACTTCCCCTCTGGAATGGGAAGCGGCTGCAACAACCCTGCGGGATGGTTCATCTCTCCTTTGTTCCGCTGGCAAACCTCACACTCCCGAACATGCCGGAGTACGTCCTCCTTGAGGCCCTTCCATGCAAATCTCTCTCGGATGGCCCTGTACATCTTGGTGAACCCCTGATGGCCCGCCAATGGTGAATCATGAGAGGCATGGAGTATCTTCTCCTTGAGCTGAGATCCCTCAGTCAAGAAGATCCGATCCCTGTAATAGATGACCTCATCTGCCACCCTGTATCTGCTATCTGCTATCTGTCCATCCAGCACCTCACATGCAAATCTATCCTTGGAATACTCAACCAGTAGTCGAGCCTTCCAATCGGCGTCCAAGCTCATGAGAGATAACGTGGCTGGTCTACGGGAAAGGGCATCTGCTACCACGTTGTTCTTCCCTTTGACATACTCTATGTCAAAGTCGTAAGCCTGGATCTTGCTGATCCACTTCTGCTGCCTCTCCTGTAACTGCTTCTGCTCCAGAAAGTACTTCAGGCTGTTATGATATGTCCTAACCCTGAATCTGCCACCTACCAAGTACTGCCGGAATTTGGCCAATGCATGCATGATGGCCAACATCTCCTTGTCATAGATGGGATAAAGTCTCTCATGTGGAAGGAGCTTCCGGCTCTCGAACGCAATCGGATGACCCTCCTGCATCAAGACTGCTCCAATCCCTTCCCCAGATGCATCGCACTCTAGGACAAAGGGCTGAGTGAAATCGGGCAATGCCAGCACCGAACAACTACTCATTACCTCCTTGAGCTTATCAAAAGCTCGCTGGGCGGTATCCGTCCAACTGAATGCCCCCTTCCTCGTCAGCTCTGTGAGGGGTGCCGCAAGCTGTGAGAAGCCCTTGACGAACTTCCTGTAGTAAGTACAGATACCAATGAACCCTCTAAGCTCTGTCACATTCCGCGGCTCTGGTCAGTCCCTGATAGCCCGGATCTTCTCGTCGTGGACTCTCACCCCGTCCACTCCTATGATGTGTCCCAAATACAACATCTCTGTCAATCCAAACTCACACTTGGAGAGTTTGGCAAAGAACTGCTGCTCCTCCAGAATGCGCAAGACTATCTCAATGTGCTGGAGGTGCTCCTCCCAGGTCTTGCTGTATATGAGAATATCATCAAAGAAAACCAACACGAACTTCCTCAGATGGTCCCGGAAGATATGGTTCATGCAAGACTGAAAAGTGGCAGGTGCATTGGTCAGTCCAAATGGCATGACCAAAAACTCAAAGTGCCCATAATGACACCTGAAAGCAGTCTTGGGAATGTCCTGTTCCCTCATGCGTATCTGATGGTACCCGGACCTCAAATCAATCTTTGAGAAGAACCGTGCTCCCCTCAACTCATCCATCAACTCATCGATCCTGGGAATGGGGTACCTGTTTTTCAGGGTCTTCTTGTTCAGAGCTCTGTAATCAATGCACATGCGTAGCGTGCCGTCCTTCTTCTTCACCAGTACTACTGAAGAAGCGAAAGGACTGGTGTTGGGTCGAATGTGCCCAAGGGCCAGCAACTCCTGAATGGCCCGCTCTATCTCATCCCGATAGGCCTTGGGATGCCTATATGGGGTGGTGATCACTGCCTGTATCCCCTGCTCCAACTCGATCGTGTGCTCAAACCCCCGATCTGGTGGCTGTCCTGGTGGAATGTCTCCAAAAACTACTGCATACCTGTCGAGAAGAGTCTGTAGATTAGGGTGCACCGCCCTTCCCGTATCTACTATCTCTGAAGCCCGCAACTCGACTGCCCACTCTATATCTCCCCTGCGGAATGTCGCCTCCATGCTGTGTGCCGATACTGTCTGGGGCGGATATGTGTTCTGTCCTCGGATCTTCTCATGCCTCCCCATCTTGGGATCATCCCACTCCATTTCCAAGGCCTTCCAATCTGTTGTGACCTTCCCCAGAGTAATAAGCCACTGAACTCCCAATATCACATTGGTGTCCGGAATGTCCACCACAAAGAAGTGATCGGTCAATGTATAGGTGCCCATCGTCACCGATAACTCTGGTACATATCGAGCACAAGCCATGGTCTGATCTCCTGGAACCAAAACTGAAAACCCATCAAAGCTCTCCGTGGGTATGCCTCTCCGTGCGACCATCTGGGCATCGATGAAGTTGTGGGTGGCCCCACTGTCGACTAGAACTGAAACACGCTGTCCACGCACTGTCCCTCGTACGCGCAATGTCAGATACTTGGGGATTCCTCGTAATGCTGCTAGAGCTCCCCCAGTAGGTGCGAATGATGCCCCCCCTGCATCGGGTGGTGGAGGTGGTAAGGTACTCTGCGCTGCATAACACTCTCCTGCCTCCTCATCATCCATCTCATCCTCTTCCCCACTGCCCTCGGAGAAGACCTCTATGAAATGTGCCTTCCCCGCTGTGCACTTGTGTCCTGGTGCCCACGGCTCCTGGCAGGTGAAGCATAATCGCTTCCGTCTCAGCTCTCTCCTAGCCTCATCATCATATTGTCCTCGTCCGGGATTCGCCTTGGGAGGCGGAACCCTCGTGTCCTTACCCTTAGGCTGGAAAGCCTGTCTCTGGGGATAAGGTGGCCGAGTCCTAGGCAAGACATCTTGTAGGTCACGTGCCCTACTGATAGCATCCTGAAGTGTAGCCGGTTTGTTCGACCGGACTAGACCACGAAGTGGTTCTGACAGCCCCTCTACAAACATCGTGATCAACCGAGCTGCTGATATGTCAGGTACCATCACTGAAACCCTCAAAAAGTCCGAGATGTATGCCTCTGCACTACGTGTCTGCCTGAGCTTGGTCAGCTCGAGGAAAGGCTGATCCGGGTCTTTCTGGTCAAAACGTTCCACCACTCTCCTGGTGAACTCAGCATATGTAGTCACTGCGGAATGCCCAAGTGTGGTCAACCCATGAAACCACCAGTTCTGGGCTTCACCCTCTAGATGTAATGCAGCCATCTTAATGGCCTCCCTCTCTGGCATCTGGTTAAGCTGAAAATAGAGGTCTAGTTTCTCCACCCAAGACTTGGCCGTAGTCTTCGGTGAACCATCAAACATCGGCAAATGAAATTTGCTGGCTGCACGGTTACTATCGCGGTGGGAGCCCCGTCCCTTATTTCGATCATGAGACTTGCCGCCACATCGGAACTGGATATATTGATTAAAAGGAAAAGCATCCATGAATTCCTGTCCCATACTCCGCCAATCTGCAAACAGAGTCGCATGTTGAGCTAGATTCCCATCTCGTGGTGTTGTTTGCTCCTCTTCTTCTACCGGAAAGGTAGGCATGGTAGGCCGTGTGGGTGCGGAATCGACCCTCTGTGCTGTCACAATGGGAATAGCATCCGCTATGTAGCTAGACACGCCCGATCCTTCCCCCACCTGGAAAACCCTAGGGGGTTCCTTCTGCGTCCCCTCTGCAATCTTCTTCACATCCTGCATGAATGCGTCCATCTTCTCAGTAAACTTCGCAAACATGGCCTCCATTGGATTCCGCTGTTCTGCCTCTGAATCAGAATCACTCCCCCCAAAGAAACGGGGGTTACCCCGGGATGTCATAACATCGTTAACACCACAGCCGAGCGGTAAATATGCTCTCCGATACCACCGTAATATCCCCAAAGGGAAATAAACAGTAATAAACAGAAATATGCCAGACAGATATAGAAAATACAATGCTGAACCAGATCATGGAACAATTACACATAGAATGCCAGAAAACTGAGCCATTTTATTAATCTGAAAGTACATAGAGAGGAGTACAAGTAAATCAGAATGAGGGCACCTATCCTTGCTCAAGGCAAGTGAAGAATCCTCTCTACCGTATAATGGTTACAACAAGGACAGCTGGCCCTAGTCGGCTCGAATGTCGAAGATGAATCGCAATGGGTACTAGGGTCAAGACTCGATAAATAACTCGATCTCCCACCGCAAACTCTCTCTCCACACAATGAAAAACGCTATCTCTCGCTAGACAAATATAACAAGATGGAGCATCACTACCCAAACCTCCCTATAGATAGATCGCCTCCTGCTAGAAAACGCCGTTGAGCCTACCTCCACCTTAAGCCTCGCCATCGACGGCCGTCTTCTACCAAGTGGATCTCGTCTCCTCTCGACGTTCGTATCCGCTCGATCTCGAAGCTCCAAACCAGATTCACATTCCTCCACTATCGTATCCGTTATTAAACCTTCGGGACTATGCGTCGGATCTCGACATCTTCTTCGACTGCGCCTCTAGGGCTGGATCTGATGTTATCCCTTCAGATCTGGACTAGATCTGTCAATATCTCCTCAGATCTGCAACTCCCCAAGCTGGATCTAGGGCTAAACCTCCAGATCTGCAACATACAAGACTAGATCTGCAAGTATCTGCTCAGATCTACCCCTTTCAAGGTTGGATCTAACAATGGGCCTTCAGATCTGCAACCCTTTCCTTCAGAAATAGACAACGTCCTCACTCCCAGGCTAGACAGAAGCTAGACAAGAGCCTCTTTCCAAACCGCCGTTTTCCCTTGCTAGACTGGATCGCGTCCTTCCCCCGATTGCCCTCACCTCCCGAATAGAATCAATGGTCCTCCTCCCCGATGAGACAAACGCCCCCTCCTCACCGACCGCGTGTACCCACAAGAGGGCTTTCTCCTTCTCAGATTTGCTTCAGAAACTGCTGCTGCTTTGCTACTGGAACTGAAAAGTGTACTCAGAACAAACCTTACTAGGGCGGGCACTCGAAGTCCCCCGAAGCTAAGGGTGAAACCAGAAATAACCTTACCAGGGCAGGCACTCGAAGTCCCCCGAGGCTAAGGGTGAGATCTCCGATCGGAGACACTCGTGCACTAAACAGTGCTGCAGACCGACTAAACAACCGGCGTGCTGAAGCAGACAAAGTCTAGCTATCAATAAGAATATCAAATCATGAATGATCCAAATGAGGTGAGAACCTCTCCTTTTATAATGTCAATCTCCCTCCAAAACTTAACTCTCCCTGGATCTGCGCAGTTTACCTTGGGTTAGCCTGATGCCTCCCCCCATCATACTCAAGTGGACCCCCAAGGCCTCCTCTCTAAGTTACAACGTCAATCTACTAGGAAAAAGAACACTTTATTATAAAGTGAGAATGCTATGCACTCTCTTATTTCTCACTTTATTATTTCTAGCTAAAGGCAACAGCAAAAAATGTAATATTCCAATTAGCAAGGCTAATTGGGAATAATATATCCGTGGAATCTCGTTTATTCTGTCAAGTACTTGATGTTCTAGCTGTGTCTCCTAGATTTATCCTTCATTTCTAAAAGGGTCTACCTCCCTTAGCCTGCAAGGAGACAGCTTAAAGAGAGAGATTGGGGATAAAGGTGACAGCCCCCAGTCTGAGCCGTTGTCGCAGTGCCCTGAACAATCTGTGCGACAACATTTTTTGGCGCCGTTGCCGGGGATAGAGTTTTTCTGTCCTTGGTCTTAGCGACATTTTATAATCTTCAAATCTTCTTTCGCCATTCATTAGCCTGTCGCAAGGGATCACATTTTCTGGCGACTTTTCATCTCTTCATATTTTCATCGTCTTATCTTTCGTCATATCACTAATCATTTCATCATCGTATCTTTAGCACTTGGACATTTCGGTTGGCTTCTTGTTTGGGTGGCGACTCCACTTATTCATCTTTTTACTCCCAGACAAGAATCCCCCCGTGATATCCATCTGCTATCTCTCGATTATTTCTTTTGTTTTACAATTAGTTTCATGTTCAAGTGGCGACTCCATTTCTTTCATTTCTTACAAGAGTTCCTGCTAAGAAGTTCACTTCTTGAGGACCTTTTGACTATTCTTGAACACAGATCTGTTTCTAAAATCTTAAAAACGATATCATGGATGACATCTTTCATGGCATGCCGGAAGAGGCCACTTCAAAATTGCCTTTTTTCTCAGGTGGTGATCCAGGCACTGCTTTTATACATCTAAGGATGGTCAAACTTTTTATACATAAATATTGTCGTCCTTCACAATATAATCATGAAGATGTCAAGATACGTGTCTTTGGCTATTCTTTAAAAGGTGATGCTATTGATTGGTTTCGAAATTGCCCTGAAGAATATTGTTTAGAATATATCATCAATGCTTTTACAGATAAATATATAAAACAAGATGACTCAGGTAGTGAAAGTGATCTTGTAGAAGACTCAACTATTAGCAGGAGATTTCCAGACAATTCTCAGGATGAATCCACTTGTACCATGACAGCACAAACCCATGATAGTGGTGAAACAAAAACAAATTGTCAAACCAGTGTTGATAACGATAAGAATCTTGTTAGCGAATTGATTCAGATGGTTAAGGACATACAGCTAAATCAAGCTCAGGTAATCAAGAATATGGAGGCCAACCAGGCTCAAATCATTAAGAATATGGAACTTAATCAAGAAAAAATAATAGCGGATCACGCCAGGGAAATTGGTTCTATGCAGTGTAAGTTATGGGCCTTAGAAGAAAAACATATCAAGGAAATGACGATCATGAAAACAAATCATGAGAAAGAGATGAACTGTATGCAAAATTTCTTCATGGCCATGAAAGCGGATAATGATAAAATGATTCAAAACATGGAAGCTAACCAGATCAATCTTCAAAATCGGATAAATACCTTAGAAGAAAGTCATGCACAGGAAATAAATGTCATGGAAAACAGGTTAAAAATGATGGAAGTTAATCATTCTAATCAGATATCTCTTCAACACAAATTGTCAACTATTGAAGAAATGCATGCCAGGGAGATGAGTTCCATACAGAAGAAGTTGGAAAAAATGGAACGATCACACATGCAAGATTTCCAACCCAAGTCAGATTTGTCAACAGATTATAGGCCTCCCAGCTTGCTGAAGCAATTTCCATCTCATCATACGGAGGTCACTTTTCCCATTAAGGAAGATTTAACTATGGCTACAAAGGATGTTGAGAAAGACCAAGCTTATGTGTCACCTTTAACAGAGTATATTCAGAATAAGATTGGTCACATTCCAGGTTCATCAGAGGTTTTGTACAAGGATTTTCAAGATAAGGACAAGAAATCTACAGTAGTCTCATTGCTGACATCACAACCCACTCAGACGAAGAGAAAGAAGAAGAAAGGAAGAAGTAAGCGGTTTGATTTGTCTGATGGTCGAGAGCAGCTTGACATTCGGATAAGACAGAGTCCTACATTATGCAAGATTGGACATGGCACATCTGAAAAGCAGCCTACAGACTTGCCTGAAAGTAGGCAAATGCTCGGCATACACTATATTGAGCACATCTGATGCCACAGGGCATCCTCTGTATCGTATTTCTAACCCTACTCCTTGTTATTTCAGCATTTCATTTTGCAGTTAGAGTAGATTTATTTTTCATGTTAAATAGAATAATGAATAAAAGAAGAGCTTCTATTTTTCATGAGCTTAATGTTATATGATGATATTTGGATGGACGCTACTTATGTAATCTTGTGTGTTGCTTGGATGCAGATTCTGGATCCTCACATTCCTTCAACGAAGCAACGTGTCCCCAAGTAGAGCCAGATGTTGACCACACTTCGTCAACTACCCCATAGCAGTACACCCCCATTTTTTCAAATGGGATTCTTTATGTTCGACGTGGTTGCGCCATTCAGATTCCATCATCAGTCATCAGTCGACAGTTTTATAATGATGTAAACCCATTCTGCATGTTATGATGTAAATGATCTAAGTAAGACCGTCAATGTATGTAACAACCTAGGTAAGCCTAGTATGTTGTTGATGATCTCTATCCTAGGAGGTTTTTTGTCTCACCGATTCACGAAAGTGATCGGTAGAGTTTTTCCCTCCAGCCTCACCCCAAAGCTAGGGTGGATTTTGTCATCAGCATACTAAGTGAGTCCTAGTGTTTCTATCGAGTCCTTGTAAAAGTAGTTTGAGCTACTTGGTCTACTAGATCATATGTTGAGTCGCAGAACTGGGTATTTATTTGAGGGTCTATGCAAGTGGGTTTTCCCCCTTCATGTATGTAAATGTATTATCTCATGTAAAAGAGGGTTGGAAAAATAATTATAATCCCCTCTTAGTCAATTAATTAAATTTTCTGGTCAATTAAGTAATAAAATCCTAAACCAGAAATTTAATTAATTTAGGGTCCTAAATTAGGATTAAATCTTTAAAGACAAAATTTGTTGGTCCTTGGAAAATGATTTTGACAGCCCAGGCCAAGGGAATATTGAGAATTTTAAGAAATATTGGACCCTTGGGCCTTGGTGGTTAAGTCAAGGTCAAAATTTTGGGGTAATTAACTTAAAAATAATATTTTTAAGTTAATTAAAATTGAATTAAATGATAAATTCGTTTTTTCCCCAAAATTTTAATTTCAACGCTCCGGATTAAAAGATAATTAAATCTTTTGGACGGTTGAGATTATTTTGACGAGGATCATCCAAACTAGCCATTAGAGATCTTGTCCTATAAATTTAGAGGTCTTTGTCAGTATTGAGTCATCCGATCTCAGAATCGTGTACTTGTCTGGAAGCTCTTGTGAATTTTTCTTGATGAATAAAGCATAAAGACTTTGGGGTTACAGATCTTGATGTTCCTTCTCAAATTTATGTGGTGAATTGTCTCTGAACTCTGCTACTTGGTTTCTTGCGTTTTATGGTTGATGGCCTACATGGATTAATCTGCATATAGGTATCTTGTGCAGTTTTCTGGGTTTATGAAATAGCATTCTGATTTTTCAATGGATCTCATGTTGTTTTCTTGAACTTCTATCAATCTAAAGTTCAGATCTAAGTGTGCAGGGGATTTTTAAAAGATTGGGCGTTTGGGGAAATCTTCGGTTGGATCAGCCGACTCCCAATAAGCATAGATTTGATAAGCTCTTGATTTGTTAAATTCGGGTCAATCTTACGATATTTGGGTTTTGCGGGGTCTTCTAAGCTTGTGCCTCTCATTAAAATCTTAATCTCTGAAAATTGAGCTAAAATGGTTGGATATAACCATGGGGGTTTTAAATTTGTAAAAATTAAGTGTAAATTTGTAATTTACTAGTGAGGGTTTAACTGTTTCTTGGTGTGTGTCTTCAGATCTGACTGATTCTTACAGGTGACAGGTTCAAAGTGAAATTTTTTTTTTTTAGATTCAAGGCAGATCTAGCCTCCAAAGGCCAGATCTGGCCTCAAACTGCTGCTGCTGTGGGCAGGATTTGGCATCACTTAATTTAAAAGAATACAAGGATCTGAGCTGCAGTTCTAGGTTTGCTGGGCAAATTTTGTGTGCATTGGGTCCAATTTCTATCGATCTCCCTTTCCATATTCACGCCTTCCCTCACGCCATCAAACCTGCCTTCTCATCTCTGCAATCGATTTATCTCTGCAAGTTCATCTTCATTACCATCGAGCTGTGCCTTCATTTCATTTTTGAAACCCTGCCATCGACCCCCATCTCCTTATCTGCCTGCAAATCGAATTTCATTTAGCGCTTTCCCTTGCTGCCTTTGCCGTCCAGCCAAGCCTATCATTTTCCTGTCTTTCACTGCCCTAGTCGCTTTGAAAACCCCACGCATTTTTCATCCTGCTGTCCAAACCGCCGTCTGGTCTGTCCGTCGACCTGCACAAAGGAAATCAAAAAACGCATACACAAATGTGAAGCCTGCGCCATCTCCTCCGCGGCAGTCTTCGCTCCAACCTGCAAAGCGACAAACGAAATCAAAACCCGCGTTCACAATTTCCGTGCGTATCTCCTCTGTCCGCGTGATCGATCTGCAATTTCACACATCCAAACGAGCGCATGAAAATTTCAAACCATTTCGATTCGTTTTAATACGGTTTTCATTTTTTCGATTTGCAGACTTAGGTTTCAATTGGACTAGTGTAGATCAGTGTCGGCTAAATTAGATTTTCGTTTTTTGATTTTGTTGTGTTAGTTTAAGGATAGCGTAGATTTTAGTTTTAATAGCGTTTAGATTTAATCGATTTGAATTTTTGTTTTCATTTTTATTTTGTTTAGTTTATAACTAGATTTTAGTGCTTAGTTTTAAATTAGACTTAGCTTTAGTTTTAATTTAGATTTTTTAAATTTTCATTTAGTTTTAACTTAGTTTAATATAGTTTAATTTTAGATTTTAATTTTAGTCTGCTTTAGTTTAGCCTTTAACTTAGATTTTGGTCTTGTTTAGATTTAGATCTTTAATTCTAGATTTAAAAAATAAAAAATAAAAAATTATAAAATTTCTCAAAAATATCTTTTATGGTCAAGTGAGCTTTTGAAATTTTATCTTGAGATTGACTATATAAAATCGTTGATTTGTCTGGATCGAAATTAATTGAGCATTTTAAATCCTGGCATTTTCATTATTCATGGTTGTGGTGTTTTTAATTGAATATCATTGATCAATCGTGTTTCCATAAGCAGCAGATAGTCATCATTCACTGGTTTATAATTGCATAACGAGATCTTGTTTAACTCCATAAGGCACTGGTCTTAAAAGTGAAAACTAATCTGTGGAATCTCGTTTATTCTGTCAAGTACTTGATGTTCTAGCTGTGTCTCCTAGATTTATCCTTCATTTCTAAAAGGGTCTACCTCCCTTAGCCTGCAAGGAGACCGCTTAAAGAGAGAGATTGGGGATAAAGGTGACAGCCCCCAGTCTGAGCCGTTGTCGCGGTGCCCTGAACAATCTGTGCGACAACACAGCCTAAGGGGAAGGATGTGAGGATTCCGCCTCCAAAGGGGAATCCAAGTAGGGGACAGTTGGATGATGATGCCAGGAGGGAGTTGAAGAAGAAGAGATTGTGTTTCACATGTCAGGAGCCGTGGGCACCAGGACACAGATGTGCTGCTGGCAAAGCACACTTTATTGAGGTCTTCTCCGAGAGTAGTGAAGAAGAGGATGAGTATGATTACGTGGAGGCAGGAGGCAGCCATGCATCGTAGGACCATTTGCCACCTCCACCACCAGGAGCAGGAGGTGCAGCCTTTGCACCCACAGGGGGGACCCTTGCAGCATTGCGGGGAGTACCCAAGTATCTGACGCTGCGTGTCCGGGGGACAGTACGAGGGCAACGAGTATCAGTACTGGTGGATAGTGGGGCAACCCACAACTTCATCGATGCACAGATGGTAGAGCGGAGAGGCATACAGACAGAGAGCTTCGATGGATTTTCAGTGTTGGTCCCAGGAGATCAGACGATGCAGTGTGCCAGATATGTTCCAGAGCTGGCAGTGACGATGGGCACCTACACAGTGACTGACCACTTTTTCGTGGTTAACATACTGGATACCAATGTGGTATTGGGTGTACAGTGGCTGATCACTCTAGGGAAGGTCACCACAGATTGGGAGGCCTTGGAGATGGAGTGGGATGATAAGAAGACCGGGAAGCATGAGAAGATACGAGGAATGCACACTTACCCACCCTAGACTGTTTCAGCTCACCGGATGGAGGCAGACTTCCAGAAGGGAGACATAGGGTGGGCAGTAGCGCTGCATGCATCAGAGGCAGGGACTACCAGGTAGACGGTTCACCCAGAGATTCAGACCATCCTTGACAAGTATGCCACAGTGTTTGGAGAGATACCACCAGGTCAGCCACCGGATCGGGGATTTGAGCATACTATTGAGCTAGAGCAGGGCATTCAGGCCATCATTACCACACCCTATAGGCACCCCAAGGCCTATCGGGACGAGATTGAGCGGGCTATCCGTGAGCTGTTAGCCCTTGGACACATACGGCCCAACACCAGTCCTTTCGCTTCTTCGGTAGTGTTGGTGAAGAAGAAGGAAGGCACATTGCGGATGTGCATAGATTACAGGGCCCTGAATAAGAAAACCATGAAGAAAAGGTACCCTATACCACGGATTGACGAGCTGATGGATGAGTTGAGAGGGGCACAGTTCTTCTCAAAGATTGATTTGAGATCCAGGTACCACCAGATTCGCGTGAGGGAACAGGACATTCCCAAGACTGCTTTCAGGTGCCATTATGGCCATTTTGAGTTCTTGGTGATGCCCTTCGGGCTAACCAACGCACCGGCCACCTTCCAGTCGTGCATGAACCACATTTTCCACAGTCACCTGAGGAAGTTTGTGCTGGTCTTCTTTGATGATATATTGATATATAGCAGGACATGGGAGGAGCATCTCTAGCACATAGAGGCAGTGTTGCGTATTTTGGAGGAGCAGCAGTTTTATGCTAAGCTCTCCAAGAGCGAGTTTGGGTTGATGGAGATGCTATATCTGGGACACATTATAGGGGTGGACAGAGTGAGGGTCCACGAGGAGAAGATCAAGGCCATCAAAGATTGGCCAGAGCCGAGAAACGTGACAGAACTTCGAGGGTTTGTAGGTATCTGCACCTACTACAGGAAGTTTGTCAAGAGTTTCTCTCAGCTTGTTGCACCCCTGACAGATTTGAAAAAGGGGGGGGCATTCAGTTGGACAGATATAGCGCAGCGGGCCTTTGACAGGCTCAAGGAGGTGATGAGCAGCTGCCCAGTACTTGCATTGCCAGATTTCATGCAGTCATTTGTTCTGGAGTGTGATGCATCGAGAGAGGGGATCGGTGCAGTATTGATGCAGGGAGGTCACCCGATAGCTTTTGAGAGCCGGAATCTCCTTCCACATGAGTGGTTATATGCCATATATGACAAGGAGATGCTGGCCATCATGCAGGCCTTCGCCAAATTCCGGCAGTACTTGGTAGGTAACAGGTTCAGGGTGAGAACTGACCACAACAGCCTCAGATTCTTCTTAGAGCAGAAGCAGCTACAGGAGAGGCAGCAGAAGTGGGTCAGCAAGATCCAGGCCTATGACTTTGACATCGAGTATGTCAAAGGGAAGAACAACGTGGTGGCTGATGCGCTTTCACGCTGACTAGACGCGTTGTCTCTGATGAGTTTGGATGCAGATTGGAGGGCTCGAATTTTGGTGGAGTACTCCAAGGACAGGTTTGCTTGTGAGGTTCTGGATGGACAGGTGACGGATGATAGATACAGGGTGATGGATGAGATCATCTACTACAGGGATAGGACCTTCTTGACTGAGGGCTCTCAACTCAAGAAGAAGATACTGTAGGCTTCTCATGATTCACCATTGTCTGGCCACCGGGGTTTACCAAAACCTATAGGGCCATCAGGGAGAGGTTCTCATGGAAGGGCCTCAAGGAGGACGTACTCCAACATGTCAAGGAGTGCGAAGTTTGTCAGCGCAACAAGGGGGAGATGAACCATCCAGCAGGTTTGTTGCAGCCTCTTCCCATTCCAAAGGAAAAGTGGGAGAGTATTTCGATGGACTTCATCACAGGGTTGCCCATGGTGCAGGGCAAGGACTGTATATTTGTCGTCGTTGATTGACTGACAAAATATGCACACTTTTTTGCCATATCCGCACACTATATAGCAGCACAGGTGGCGGAGCTGTTCTTCCGGGATATCTTCAGGTTACATGGTCTTCCCAAGACCATTGTCAGTGATAGGGACAGCCGCTTCATGGGTAGATTTTGGCAGGAGCTTTTCCGGCTGGTGGGGACAGAGTTGACACCGAGCACCAGCTACCACCCACAGACAAATGGGCAGACAGAGATAGTTAACAAGTGGCTGGAGGGCTACTTGTGTAACTATGTCAGTGGGCAGCAGAGAGCATGGCTGAAGTGGCTACACCTAGGAGAGTACTGCTACAACAACACACATCACATGTCTATCGGTATGTCTCCGTTCTATGCATTATATGGTTATCATGCTTTATCTTTTGTTGATGTGATGTTTGGTGCCAGCAAGGCTCTGAGAGCCAAGGATTGGGTCCAAGAGAGTCCGAACATCCTCCGAGCTCTCAAGGATAACATGGCTACATCATAGAATCAGCAGAAGCTGTATGCCGACAGGGGTCAGGTGGAGAGACAGTTTGAGGTAGGGGACTTGGTCTATCTACACTTGCAGCCATACCGACAGTCGACTCTGAAGCAGAAGGGGGCTGAAAAGCTCAAGCCCCGCTTTTATGGACCTTACAGGGTGATACGCAGGGTTGGACAGGTTGCCTATGAGTTGGAGCTGCCCCAAGGCAGCAACATTCATAACATCTTTCACGTATCATGCCTGAAGAAGGCTTTGGGACAGCAGGTGATAATGACAGAGGAGTTTCCGCCGACAAATGATGAGGGACATTTGGTGCTACAGCCGGAGGCCATTATTGATATCAGAGAGAGACAGCTGCAGAGCAGGACAGTCCGGGAGTTCTTGGTGAGGTGGAAGAATTTGTCGGATGAGGATGCCACTTGGGAGAGTGAGAAGATCTTGCAGCATCCATCACTACAGTTGCTTGGGGTCAAGCAACATTTTTCCAGGGGAGACTGTAATATTCCCAATTAGCGATAGTTAATGGGAAATATTAATTTTGATCAATTTTGCCTTCTATAGTTAAAATATAAATAAAAGTGAGTAAGAGGGGGACATAACTCACTTAGAATAAAGTACACTCCCTAAAGTCACCTAGTGAAATCAACGTTGTGACCAAGGTCGGCCAAGGGGTGCCAAGTGACCACGTGAAGAGGGACCCACTTGGACAACATGAGCATGGCGAGCGCAGTTGAGTTGGCAACGTGGGCCAAGGGAGGCAACGTAGGAGATGGTGGGGCCTAGGGTTGAGAGAGGCCCAACATTATAAAAAGGAGAAGAGCCTCCTCATTTCCTCATTCGAGTTTATGCATATTGAGCTAGTCACTTCGACTTAGAGCATGTTGGCTATTTAGCTTGTCTGCAGCACTGTTTAGTGCATCGGGTGTCTTCATTCGGAGATCTCACCCTTAGCCCCGGGAGACTTCGAGTGCTTGCTCGGGTGAGGTAGTCTCATCAGTATTTTGCAAGAAGATCGGTGTTGGCATTCGTGGGAGGAGAAGAGCCATAGAGACTGCGTAGTCTTGAGAGGGAGGACGCAGTCCATCTTGAGGGAGCTCCGGAGTGGCACTATTTTGGAGGATTTTGGCCAGAGGATTGAGCAAGGGGCCAGCCCTTGCCTATTGGAGGCTTTTGGCAGAGTGGGAGGCCATATTTTGGAGGATTTCATTCAGCATCAACGTGGTCCTTGGGAGGGTAGCGTAGATCCTCAAGGGAGGTATTTTTGGGGGTCGTCCATTTCAGAAACGCTCTCTGGGCTTTTCTGGGTATTGTGAGTAGAGGCAGATTCCAGAGTTTCAGCTCTTTCTGAGTAGGGGAGGAGCCCCAAATACGCATCTTGTTCCAACAGTAGTAGCAACACGACAGTTTTCCAGCAGCTTGGACGCAGAGCAGAGAGCATCCATTCCATCGTTATTCTGAGAGTATTCCTGCACTTGCCTGGTGCAAGTCGAGGTGCCATCACTCTGATCACCTTTTGTACTCATTTCTATTTCCTAGTATAATAAAATGGCTCAGTATTCTCTCTATTTCATGTGCATCTGCTTCATGTTCAGTTTATAGCATTTTGTATCTTGTTGTATGCTTTGTATTATTGATTATTTCCCTTTCGGGATATTACAGGCGAAGACCACAACTCCTGCTGTGTTGTAGCTATCACTGTGTAAGCTGCCCCACCAACTGTGTACCAACTCATCACCTCTCTTCAATCCAACCCCTGACTCAATCCAATGTTGATCCCGCTCTCCTGAAACCGGGATGGAACGTTGAAGAAATGTCGATCCATGCCCCACTGCCAACTAGAAACTGTATCATCTGCCATGTCTAAGGGCCCCTACTTCGTTGTGATCCCTACGAAGAAGATCGTACCATTAAGAGGGTACCAACTCGTGATCTCTCGCCAATCTATCCTGGAAGAAGAATCCAATGTAGCGAGAACTGCATCCGGAATACGCCTGGAGTGTTGTCGCCAGCCCGTAATCAACTCACGCTACTTTGTCTTGTCTGCCAACGAGATCTGCCTGCAGAAGAAGGCCCCTCTCTCTATAATGGGGCAAAGAGGGCAAGATATGCTGCAAGCCCCATCTATGTACTTCTGAAGAGTGCTACTTCCTGAGAGTACTGCAGCTCTGTTGATTGCATGTGCATCTATCTATACCTCATCAATGCGTCAACCCAAAGATGGATGCTCCACCATCTCCAACAGCACTTCCTGCTCTTGATTAGGAATGTCATGCTCCTGTTGTCTACTAGCCCCCTGCAGAACTATTCCATCAACCTCCAACATCTCCAGAGGATATGGATCTGCAAGTGTTGTCATCGTACTCGATGTCTGTGCATCTGACTACTCCTCCTCAATGGCTGACCCCAAGGTTAGCTGCATATCCATCATAGAGTCAATGTGAGCCTCCATTTGGCTCTCCCCCAAAGGACTATCATGCATAGTGTGCATAGTATCCTCCTCTGTTGACTCCTGCTCCATCATATGCTGCTTCGGCTGAATCGTCACAAGTGACTCGTCACCCTCAGTATCTCTCGTAGAGTCCCCTGACTGCTAACCTTGCACATTGGAATACAGCTCTGACCTACTGTGATCATCTCTGCATGACTGCTCTCGCCCCCTAGAAGCATCCTCAACTGATCCCATGGACTCATCTGAAGAAGAGTTCTCATCCTGGCATACAGAAGGAACATCTACCTGCTCTACCTCTGCCACCTCATCTACATCTCTCAAACATGAGTGATCAGGCCCCCAAGGTTCTTTGCAAATGAAGCAAAGTCCCTTCCTCCTCAGCTCATTTCTACTACCTGATCCACCAAACTGGAGCAGCTCCTACCTGGTCAACTGTCTCCTGAAAAGCTCAATGTTGTACTTAACTAGCCCTTGGGCTAGCTCATAAGCAACGGGTGAGACCAATTGCTCTCTCCTCCAAATGCTCAACAACCTAGTATGCAGCTCCTGGCAAGTGGCATCATGGTCTCCCATAGATGATGACAAGATGGACTGCATGTGAGCTATGACTGTGTTAGAATGATGTCTCCTAATGCTGAAGAAGCATTGGAACATCTGTAGAATCAAGCCATCACACTCAAGATCAAACATGACCTCATAAGTCTGAGTCATGGCCATGACTTCTAAGAC
Organism: Pinus albicaulis; assembly: GCA_034641835.2. Lineage (NCBI taxonomy): Eukaryota > Viridiplantae > Streptophyta > Pinopsida > Pinales > Pinaceae > Pinus > Pinus albicaulis. Next base: position 1,313,070,890 of record CM076575.1, read on the forward strand.
CTTAAGCTTCCTCCTAAATGTAGAGCCTGCACAGTTGTCCAAATCCCAAAAGGTTCCTACTATCAGTCTGAAAATTCTTTTCATAATATCATCATTGTAGGGAGGGAAGGGTGTTGTTATTCTCAAAATATCACTGAAACAAGAGGTAGCTATAAGCTTGACTCTCTCACTTGAATGTTCCAAGAATCTACTTTGTACCAATGCAAGCATAGATGGCTCTAAAGCTCAATTTAAACTGCAATCAGATTGCTCTACCTTTGAAAGACAAGATTCCAGTTTCTCTAATATGGAAAAGTCATTTTCTGATCTTCCATTCTTTAAGTCCATCCCAAGTGCATAAAGCCAATTTCCCACTTCTTCCTCCTTTTGTAAATTTCTCGGATGCCTTTGTTGGAGCAAATTATGTACCTTTTTGGAGAAGGGTCTGCTGTTCTGTTTTGTTTTCTGGTCTTCTGATGCATGGTGGTTCAATGAACCAACTTTTATACTTCTCAAGCTATTTAGGAATCCCTCCATGGTTCAACCAATGATGTGGTCACTGTTTTTCTGAGTTTTTATATTGATGTAGGTGTAGTTTTTCTTTTTCAAATAGTCCAAATACATACTGCTGTAGATGTTCTTGTATTTAATCCAATGCATTGCACATAACAACACTTCATTTAATTAATAACTAGTGAGCACAAGTAATTAATATAAACTGAAATCAGCATTGTGCATGCAAATGAAACAAAGAACCTGTGTATGCTCCATCATGTTGACAGTTAGAGCAGCGGTAATAATTTCAATTTCAGATGTTTAACCATCAACTGTGTATCAAAATCTCGTCCTCCAGGGATGGTAGCTTCAGCCAACTTCAGGGATCTGCTTCAGTAATGGCACTCATCAATTCAGCCTTAAAATACATGAAGAAGTCTATGATGCTGGTGCACCCGGACCATAGTAGATAATTGTTTTTGACCTCCTTTCAAACGTGCTCTTGGTCTGCTAAAACAATGATGTATATACCCGAGAATTTTCGGGTTATGCCTTGCCAACAGTGTCAATGATATTAGCCTGCCATCACTGATAAATGCAGCCAGAATTCGGTTTACTGAACATATACAGAATTAATGAAGATGATGCTCAGGTCTGCCAGTAATCAGACTTCATCCCAGCAGTATGGATGTCTCTTGCAGTGAACATTAATAGGCACATATTAGTCCACCAGTGGCGACACTTCAGCGGTTGGTTGTGAGATATGCTGCCTTCTTAACAAGCAAAGTCGCATTCCTGTGGAAATAAATAACACTCACTTCTTCACAGAGATAATACCATTGTGAAGTTCAACTTTGGAAACACTTTAATTTTTCTCAATAAATTTCTAAACTTAATTGAAATTTTCACTGAGAGTTTTTAACAAACAGTTGGGAGACACACCGCTGTAGATGCTCTTTTGAAAAGAAATTACCCACAGTGACTCTACATACTATGAGAGTACTTCATAACAATCAAGACTGATACAGTGTATAACAGAGATAAAGAACCTGGTGTGTAGCTCAGCAAAACAGTTAGTTGAATGACAGCCCTCTTCAAGATGAGAGCAGCAAATATATATATATATATATATATATATATATATATATATATATATATATATATATATATATATATATATATATATATTCTCTCTCCAAATGCACAAGTATGCCCAGAAAACTACTCACATGAAGAACAACTCATTTTCTAGCAGAAATCAGTCCAGCAATGAGAATTTGTGGCCCTTGAAGCCACTATAGTAGTTACTTCACCGAACATTATAGATTAGAGGGACTCGCACAACTAGTAATAAGCAAATTTTGTCCTGATTTGTGTGCCACCAGCAAGAGAAAAATCTAGCTTCAAACTCCAACAATTACGTATAGGCTTTTTTCAACACTTTGTTCCTGAGTTTATCACTGAGCTAGACTTTAAATATCCTTGAGATGAGACCAACTAAGAAGAAGAGAGCACGGCCAGTGAAAAGTAAAGAGGCTAGCCTCACCTAGGGTCAGATAATACGCTCCTCCGTGTTCTCTGTTTCTCACCCACAAAATTCATCCCAATCGAGCCTCTATGCTTCTTCACGCTGCCAATTTTGTGCATGCAGCAATGCTAGAGGAAAACACAACGATGATACAAGTATTTTTCATCCCAATCACGAAAATTCCTGCTCCTGCGATTTGAATTTAATCACGCTCCTGCAATCTTAATTCAATTGGTATGAAATAACTTCTGGAAAGGATTACAGTCACACTGAATGTGCCCAATCAATTTGGTTTCACAAAGCGAATGGAAGCTCTAACCTTTGCAAATCATAGACGGCAATCAAATCAAACCATAAACTTTAGACTTGGCCCTTTCAATGTTTAATTTAACTCCACAGCTTTCTCAAATAAAAGGACGGCCAATATAAAAAAAATGGGCTATTTATATTATTTATGGCCCACTCAAAATTTAATACGTCCCTTTAAAAAAATAATACTGCAGCCTTTAATCATATAAAGCTTAGCCTTTGAAAAAAAAAAAAAAGAGTTCTCCGCCCTTTTTAATATTAACGCAAGTCAGCGCTTTTCTATCAAATTTGGCTCATAGTAAAGAAATTTGTCGAGCTTCTTTTTTTTTTCTTTTTTTCTATTTTTTTAACAAATTTTCATTTTGCGGTAGGGACTGTGTTTTTGATTCCTTCGGCAAAACCCTTCAATATTCAATTCCATAATCTCTGCAACTGGACATTGAAACTCACAGATTGAGCCAACACTGAGGCTCTGATACCACCGTAATATCCCAAATGAGATATTTCAATTAATATTGCAGAAAATAACTTAATGCCGTAAAATCAATATTTTCTTAACAGAAGATTGCCATGTAAAAATAAACACATATAGAGCACTGCAATCCATTACATATTGAATAGGAAGAATCTCAACATTTTATTATATAAATGGTAAACTGGGGTTACATGCAAATCTAACCCAAAATCGTTGAGTGTAATATTCCTTTTTTTGGTGTCACCTACGACAGGGTTAGGTTGGACTTCCAGAGTTAGGAGCAGAGAAGTCACAAGTATAGATTGGTGCTACTAGTGGGCTCAGGGGCTTTTTGAAGGAGTTTTGAGGAGTTTCCATGGTGTCCGGTGGCATTCGCTTGATATATTCCATCATCCAAGCAGTTTGGCTTTCATTCCGGTGCATTCCAACAACTTTCGGAAATTTGAGTTATCTATGGGATTAACTCAGTTGTTTACGCTCATGGTGGCATTCTAGGAGGTATATATGATGGAACACCTTGTGTAAGTCATTGGAACCGGGATGAGGATACCTACATGATGGGATGGTTGGGCATGAGTTTGAGTGATTAGAGGAGACATGGTGGTCAATTTACTCTTTTTTGCATTAAAAAGAAATATTTTAATAAGAGGGTAAAGTGCACCATGAATAAAATAATAATAAAATAATGTTCTAGAAGGCTCCAAGAGATCTATAAAAGAAAGGGAGGAGGCCATTGAGAGATATCTTTGGATCATATCATTTTCTTATATGAGAGGTTTGAGACATGGTTCTCTACTTTAGCCATAGCCCCGGGACGGAAATCCTCGAGTGATTTGTGAGTGTTGGACGAAAACCCAACTCTCTTGAGGAGACTTCATTCAGAATTTTCGCAGAGCTTCAGGTATTTGTGTGAGGATTATTCAGATCTTCAACTTGTGCTTCATTATCTTCAGTGGGTTTAGTGACAGCTGTTGCAGGAGGGAGAGTGTAGCAATCCAGTTTTGAGGCCAACGCAGTGCAACAGCTCATCTTGGTGGCCAGTTCTCCATCTCAGCTCTTTCTTTGGGTCAGATGTATTTGTAACCCCAGTTATTATCTATAATAAAAACGCTGAGATTCTTCCTATTTGATGTGTTGATAGATTGCAGTGCTTATGTGTTTTATTTTACATGGCAATCTTTTGTTTATTAATTCAGAAATTTTATGGTAATATGTTGGGTTAGTGTGATTTCTGCAAATTTAGTAAAATATCCCATTTGGGGATATTACAATGGTATCGGAGCCTCGAACTTGGCTCAGTCTGTGGGGTTTCAGTTTTAATTTCAATTGCGGGAAATTCGACGGTTTTGATGGTGCGACATTTTATTTGCTGGAGCTATTTTTATTACAGAAGGGGGCCATTATATTATAGAATCATCAAAGGACCCATGATTAAGTAGTTGTCTGAATTGATGTTGAATTAATGTTGAGAAAGCAGCAACCCATTCCGCAGCCACCAAATTCCAACAACCGCCAAATTATTCGCTGAGGTCGTGTTACGTCTCACTGTTGGATGCCTGCGCTGACTCGGGTGTGAAATTTTTTTTGGCGTAAGTTCCTTCCAGCAACAAATCAATCGTTTTTTTTTTTCCACGGACAAGAAGAATCGAATCAGTAAAGCCTGGTTGTATTTTTTTGTGGGTGACCGACCAAACGAAAGATTGAAAATCTTTGAAGGATGAGCAAGCTTGGGGGCCAAAATGAATAAAGTGACAAATTTCTCTAAATTTTAAGAAGCCATCAAAATTTAAGTGGGGCCGTGGAAATGCCTTTTATGAGGCAAACTCGTCGTTATATGAGAACATAGTTTAAAGGGGGGCCGTCACATTATTTGTATGGAAGGCCATCTATTTGATTTATTTTATTCCAAAAGTCGTGCAGAGAATTATCACTCGCGATTTTATCAAAATTTGTTAAGTGGGGCCATTAAAAATATTCGAAGGGAGTTTTCTTTTCAAAGTCGTGGTTGCTGTCAGACACATCTCAGGTTCAAATATGTGAAGCGAGTGCTTCTGTCGTCGTCTAAGCCGCGAGCTACGATTTCCTTGTGCCTTTGAATGTGATTAACCCGACAAATTGCAATCCTGTGTATTATCGATCGTCATCTTCGGTTATTGATCGTTTTCCCTACGGCCAGTGCGAAACCTTGGTGGAAAGAGTCGTGTATTTTGGTGATCATATTCGAATGTCATAGGTTGCAAAGGAGTTAACATACTCTACAGGAGCTGGGTGGGCCATCGAGACCATGAGTTAATAATCTTGGCTGATCTCTACCGGAAGTCCAAGCTGTTATCTCGTCGCTATGGTAAAAGACCAGCAAAGTGCGCCATCGTGTCCCATTGAGGACGCAAGTTGCTGTGTATCTGCGTGCAGTAACTGGTCCAAACGCTTGCAATTTGGTGCGCTGAATTGCTTGACGCAATTGCAATCCAAACTTGGTATTATAGGACAAGCTTGTGGATCGATGGCAAAGGTTTGAAGAGTACGGGTTGGATGTCAGTAACTTTCCTGCAATCTGATGCAATTTTCCGCATGGACCAATAGATTTGCATGTAACAGATTAGTAGGACGGAGGGCGTTCCTTACAACAAAGTTGGAATCCGAATGCATTAGACTTCCTTGGGCTGTAGCAGAGGTTTAAAGAAAAGAAACAAAGATCGAACTGTGTATTGTTGACCAGAATGCATAATGATCATCGGTATTGTAAGAGGAATATATTCTTGGAGGAGTGCCATTGTTGTATGCTGATTTCATGACTTGGGACAGCCTTATTCTCATCATCACAACAGGCACCAGACAACAAACAACATATTCAAACCCAGGTTCTATTTTCTTTGTTCACACCTGTTGTCATTTATTAATCAGAGTTAAATCATTTTCATTTGCACAAAGCAATGATATCTATAGCTTTCTGGGTAGTCAAAGTTGTTGTATGAACTATTCTCAAAGAAAAAAGAAAAAAAATTATTACGGATAGTCACCTACATCACTATAAAAACTCTGAAAAATAGTTACCACATCATTGGTTGAACCATGGAGAGATTCCTAAACAGCTTGAGAAGAATAAAAGTTGGTTCCTTGAACCACCATGCATCAGAAGACCAGAAAACAAAACAGAACAGCAGGCCCTTCTCCAAGAAGGTACATAATTTGCTCCAACAAAGGCATCCGAGGAATGTACAAAAGGAGAAAGATGTGGGAAATTGGCTTTATGCACTTGGGATGGACTTCAAGAGTGGAAGATCAGAAAATGACTTTCCCATGTTAGAGAAATTGGAATCCTGCCTTTCAAAGGTAGAGCAATCTGATTGGAGTTTAAATTGGGCTTTGGAGCCATCTATGCTTGCATTGGTACAAGCTAGATTCTTGGAACATCCAAGTGAGAGAGTCAAGCTTATAGCTGCTTCTTGTTTCAGTGATATTTTGAGGATAACAGCACCCTTCCCTCCCTACAATGATGATAGTATGAAAAGAATTTTCAGACTGATATTAGGAACCTTTCGAGATTTATACAACTGTGTAGGTTCTACATTTGGGAGAAAGCTTAAGGTCTTAGAAGCCATGGCCATGACCCAGAATTATGAGCTCATGATCGATCTTGAGTGTGATGGCTTGATTATGCAGATGTTCCAATGCTTCTTTGGCATTAGGAGACATCATTCTGACATAGCCATAGCTCACATGCAGTCCATCCCGTTGTCATGCATGGGAGAACGTGATGCCATTTGTCGGACGCTGCAGACTAGGTTGTTGAGCATTTGGAGGAGAGAGCAATTGGTCTCACCCGGTGCTTATGAGCTAGCCCGAGGACTAGTTGAGCAGAATATTGGGCTATTCAGGAGACAGTTGACCGGGGAGGAGATACTCCAGTTTGGTGGATCGGGGAGTAGAAATGAGCTGAGGAGGAAGGGACTTTGCTTCATCTGCAAAGAACCTTGGGGGCCTGATCACTCATGCTTGAGTGATGCAGATGGTGCGGCAGAGGTAGAACAGGAGGGCATTCCTTCTGTATGCCAGGATGAGGACTCTTCTTTAGGTGAGTCCATGGGATCAGATGCGGATGCTTTTGGGGAGCGAGAGCAGTCACGCAGAGATGATGACAGTAGGTCGGAGCTGTATTACAGTGTGCAGGGTGAGCAGTTAGAGGACTCTACGGGAGATACTTTGGGTGATGAGTCACTTGTGACGATTCAGCATATGATGGAGCCTAAGTCAGCAGAGGAGGATACTATGTACATCAGGCATGATATTCCTTTGGGGTAGAGCCAGATGGAGGCTCACATTGAGTCTATGATGGATATGCGGCTAACCTTGGGGTCAGCCATTGAGGAGGAGTCGTCAGATGCACAGACACTGAGTACGGTGACAGCAGATCCATATCCTCTGGAGATGTTGGAGGTTGATGGGATAGTTCTGCAGGGGGCTAGTAGGAAACAGGAGCATTACACTCCCGATCAGAAGAGAGATGAGTTGTTGGAGATGGTGGAGCATCCATCTTTGGGCCGACACATTGATGACGTGCAGATAGATGTACATACAGTCGGCAGAGCTGCAGTACTTTCAGTGAGTTGCACTCTCTAGGAGTACATCGATGGGGCTTGCAGCATATCTTGCCCACTTTGGTCCATTATAGAGAGAGGGGCTTTCTTCTACTGGCAGCTTTCGTTGGCAGACAGGGCAGAGCAGTGTGAGTTGATTATGGGCTGGCGACAACACTCCAGGCGTGTTCTGTATGCAGCTATTGCTACATTGGATTCTTCTTCCAAGATGGATTGGCGGGAGATCATGAGTTGGTACCCTCTTGATGGTACGATATTCTTCGTAGGGAGCACAGCGGAGCAGGGGCCCTTAGACATGACATATGATATAGATTCCAGTTGGCAGTGGGGCACAGATCGACATTTCTTCAGCATCCCATCCCGGTTTCAGGAGAGCAAGATCAACATTGGATTTAGTTAGGGGTTGGATTGGAGAGAGGTGATGAGTTGGTACACAGTTGGTGGGGCAGCTTACACCGTCATATATATAGCGTAGCAGGAGACGTGGTCTTCACCTCTTAGAGCATTAGTTATAGCTAGAGGCAGTGCACAGTCCGAGCCGTGGGACTTGGGCGATGATTGGCCATCGTGGCGTGGGGATCCGGGAGGATTGTTTGATGACAGGTACAATGAGAGATTACTTTGGCATCCTGGCATTGAGGGGTCTATTCCGGGTGGCTTGACACAAGCACATAGTAGCACCAGGAGGTTTGTATGGGATCCGGGCATTAGGTCTTAGTTGCATCGGGCCAACAAAGTGGCCCACATATTTGGATTGCTTGAGGGCAAGCAATCTTGGGGCAGAAGGTCCATAATATTCCCTTTTTTGGTGTCACCTACGACAGGGTTAGGTTGGACTTCCAGAGTTAGGAGCAAACATGTCACATGTACAGATTGGTGCTATCAGCGGGCTCAAGGGCTTTTTGGAGGAGTTTTGAGGAGTTTCCATGGTGTCCGGTGGCATTCGCTTGATATAGTCCATCATCCAAGCAATTTCGCTTTCGTTCTGGTGCATTCTGACAACTTTTAGAAATTTGAGTTTTTTGTGGGCTTAACTCAGCTGATTACGCTCAAGGTGGCATTCTAAGAGGTATATATGATGGAACACCTTAGTGTAATAGCTCATTGGAATCAAGACGAGGATACCTACATGATGGGATGGTAGGGCATGAATTTTAGTGACCAGAGGAGACATGGTAGCCGATTTACTCTTTTCTGCATTAAAAATGAATATTTTAATAAGAGGGAAAAGTGCACCATGAATAAAATAATAATAAAATAATGCTCTAGAAGGCTCCAAGAGATATATAAAAGAAAGGGAGGAGGCCATTGAGAGATATCTTTGGATCATATCATTTTCTTATATGAGAGGTTTGAGACGTGGTTCTCTACTATAGCCGTAGCCCCAGGACGGAAACCCTCGGGTGATTTGTGAGTGTTGGACGAAAACCCAACTCTCTTGAGGAGATTTCATTCAGAAGTTTCGCAAAGCTTCATGGATTGGTGTGAGGATCATTAAGATCTTCAGCTTGTGCTTCATTATCTTCAGTGGGTTTAGTGACAGTTGTTGCCAGAGGGAGAGTGCAGCAGTCCAGTTTTGAGGCCAGCACAGTGCAGCAGCTCATCTTGGTGGCCAGTTCTCCATATCAGCTCTTTCTTTGGGTCAGATGTATTTTTAACCCCAATTATTATCTATAATAAAAATGCTGAGATTATTCCTAATTGATGTGTTGATAGATTGCAGTGCTTATGTGTTTTATTTTACATGGCAATCTTCTATTTATTAATTTAGAAATTTTATGGTAATATATTGGGTTACTGTGATTTCTGCAAATTTAGTAAAATATCCCATTTGGGGATATTACATTGAGATGGAAAACTAGCCACCAAGATGAACTGTTGCACTGCGTTGGCCTCCAAAACCGAACTACTGCATTCTCTCTCCGGCAACAACTGTCACTGAACCCACTGAAGGTAATGAAGCACCAGTTGAAGATTTGAATGATCCTCACACCAATCCCTGAAGCTCTGCGAAACTTCTGAATGAAGTCCCCTCAAGAGAGTTGGGTTTTCGTCCAACACTCACAAATCACCTGAGGGTTTCCGTCTGGGGGCTACCAATGGAGTAGAGAACCAAGTTCTCAAACCTCTCACACAAGAAAATGATCTGATCAAAAGATATCTCTCAATGGCCTCCTCCCTTTCTTTTATAGATCTCTTGGAGCCTTCTAGAGACTTATTTTATTATTATTTTATTCATGGAGCACTTTTCCCTCTTATTAAAATATTCCTTTTTAATGCTAAAAAGAGTAAATCGGCTACCATGTCTCCTCCGGTCACTGAAACTCGTGTCCAATCGTCCCATCATGTAGGTATCCTTGTCTCAGTTCCAATGAGCCATCACACTAAAGTGCTCTATCATGTATTCCTCCCGGAATGCCACCTTGAGCGTAATTAACTGAGTTAAGCCCAAAAATAACTCAATTTTCCGAAAGCTGTCGGAATGCACCGGAATGAAAGGCAAGCTGCTCGGATGATGGAATACATCAAGTGAATGCCACCGGACCTCATAGAAACTCCTCAAAACTCCTCCAAAAATCCCCTAAGCCCGCTGATGATACTAACCTGTACCTGTGACCTGTTTGCTCCTAACTTTGGAAGTCCAACCTAATCCTATCGTAGGTGACACCAAAAAAGGGAATATTACACCTACACCCACACTGAGTAGCTCTACGTGATCTATGCACAGTGACTGCGTCTCCCACGTTGGCACTGCGTCACTGCTGCTGTTGCTGGTTGTGTTTGCTCCAGTGCTCATTGCTGGGTGAGACTAGGGTATGTTCCCCTTCCAGAAATGTCCTCCGGAGATTGGATGAATCCTCAGCAGCCTCTTCAACTGAAATCAAAACTTCCTCTGCTACTCTGCGTTGGCCCAGCGTAACTACTGCTTGGCTATCACTGCGTTGTTTCTTGTGGCTCCCTCCTTCCTTCTCTTCTTCTACTCTCTCGGTTTCAGAAACTCTTCTTCCTGAAGATTTCACCTTCCCCTTTTTGCAATTGAGAATCACTTCGATTCTTCCTTCGACTAGAAGAAATCAATCTCTAGCTTCTTTCTCCGTCTGATGTGTTTTCCAAATGCCCATCGAGCTCTCCTTTATAATCTTTCACTGACTCATCAATGGCCAAGATTAAATCATAATCAAGGGCTAAGATTAACTGAGAGTTGATCCATGACTTTATCTAGAAGATTCACACTTAGTTTAATTAACACTCTTTAATTAATTAGTTTCCCTAAGTTTAGATTTAGGCAAACATTAAAAAACGATTAATTAATTTAATTAAACCATCTCTAAGTGGAATTTTCCAAAATCCTTTCTGGGTATTATGGAATGCATGTCTTAGCCTATATACAAAATCACAAGGCTAGAGCACATCCGATGCTACCATAAATCAACAAAGTAAGCAACTGAAAAATCCACCCAAAAACTTGACATACAAGTTAGTCTAGATGTGTCTCGATGGTGAAGCTCCCTCTGCTGCTACGTTGACCCTTTGATGCTCTACGTTGTTGCTGCTTTGCACTGCGTAAGCACTGCTCTGCACTGCGCTGTTGAAGTCCATCAACCATTGTGCTGCTGCTACTGCCTTGCTCTACGTTGCTTTAGCCTTCAGCATCCTAGTTCTGCCATTGTTGCTCCATGCTCTCTCACACCAACTAACTCCAGTCATCCTGCTACTGTAATTAAGGGCTCTTGTAGCTTGTATGTGATCCAAGAGTTTGGGCACCTCAAGGATCCTGCCCTCCATTGAAGTTCAAAAGAACTACAAATCAATGTCGCCCCACCTCTTCTCTCGAGGCACATGAGCACTCATGGCGACTTCATCATCATCCCTGTCATCGTCCTTCCCTGCAGTAGCCTTCAAATCAGAGTCTTCTTTGCCATTCTTCTTCTGAGGGCATTATGTGGCGAAATGTCCCAATTCTCCACACTTGAAGCATCTGACCTTCGAGAGGTCCTTCTTCCTTTTGTGTTGTACATGCTATCCCTTAGATGCGAGAGTCGCATCTTCCTCTTCCTCCTTCTTGATCTTGATCCCCGTACTGCTGCTTCCCGCCACGGTCAACCTTCTGATCGCTTCTTGTCGAAGAGCTGCCCACATCTCCTTGTAGTTTGGAAGATATGATCTGCCCATAATACCTTGGACAAAGGTTTCCCAGTCTTTCGTGACTGCATTCAAGGTAGTCCTAACCATAAGTCTATCATCTGGTGTAGCCCCTACAGAAGCCAACTGATCTCGAACCGCTCGCAATATGATAAGGAAGGGGTCAATTTTTTCTCCCTTTTGCATTTGAAACAGTCTCAGCTGATTCTCAAGCAACATCCTCTGCTGAACGGAGGTTCCCTTGTACATAGTGGTCAAGGAAGTCAACATTTCCCTCGTCGTGTTCTTCTCAGCAATATGTCGGATCACATTATCCTTGACTTTGTCCGTGATCATGCATTTATCCTTCGCTTGAGCCTCTTTGTACTTCCTGAGAGCATCAAAATCAAAAGGGACAACAACGCATGCAAGACATGATCCTTGATGCCATGATCATCCAAATCTGACAGGATCCTGGCCTTCCAGTTGACAAAGTTGGATGCTCCATCCAACCTTTCCTGATCCCTTGGTCCATGTGAGGCCATCTGTTCTCAACAAGAAAATGTCAAATTGGTTCTCTTCTCCTTCTTTTGCAGCTGCCCCAGCAAAATTCGGATCTAGGTTTTTTTGGCACTAGAAATCCTCTAAGGAACAAGCTCCCTTGGAATCTTGATTTTCTTCATGGAAATCCTTCCGCCAACTGATGTCGAATCAGACCTCTCTGATCACTCTTTACTGTTGATCAGCATGAGATCTAGACTTATTGGCAAGAATTCTTCTGAGGAACTGTTTCCCTCTACTTTGCCACTGCCCCACTAGACATTGTTCTGCACCAACAAAAACAATGCCCCACCAACAACTCCTGAAGAAAATTGAACTGCTCTTCCAGCCTCGGCAACCGGAAAGACGAAGGCTCAAAACCTCTGCGTTGGCCCAACAAGCACTGCGCTGCCTCTGCACAGCTACAACGTCACCCTAGCTGGCTGACGCAGGCTCTGCATGAGCCCCTCTGATGATTGCGTCACCCTTCCTTTGACTCTTCCTGGTAAGCGTTGTCACTCGAGACAACTGCCTTCCTACAACAAATTATTCTTCTTCCTTTCATTGATGGCTTCAACTCTACTTGATCTGCAACAATTCTAATACCATGTGAAAATTTCTTAATCTTTACAACATAAATCCTACTGCAGAAATGTGATTTACATTACCTACTTGTTTTCGTTAATTTAACAAGTTATTTTCTGAACACATCAAGAAATATTAGTGTAAATACAGTGCAACCTACACACCTATATAGATCATGTATTGAAATATAAATGAATTCAGACAAATGACACACTTATTTTTGGACAATTGTCCCCAGAAAAACCCAATGCGGGAAAACTGGTGCAACAGTTCTAAGGGTTTATATTACTATGCAGATTTATGAATACAATATAGGGTGCCAAATCCGGCTCACCCAACAGAGAAAATCCTTGACAGAAGTACCTCTATCCGGGGACAGATATTTCGGTTGATCCAGTAGCAGAATGAAGAAACCCCAAGGTAACTGTGTTTTCCCCAGTGCTGCGTAGTGATGGTTGCAGCAAGCTCTGCGCTGAGACTGCGTTGCCTCCTCTAGTGGCAGCGTCACCCTCGTGAGCCTTCCCAGCTTAGAAATTGATCTATTGGATGGTTGCCCGATCTGCCTCACAGAAACCCCAACGCAACTACTCAAGTGACTATGTCACCTTCTTTGTCTTTGCGTCACTCCTGCGTGAGCCCTGTTGACTCTGCGTCATCCTCTCTAAGTTGCACTGCCCTCTTGGTTTTGATCTGCCTCTTTCCAATTGTATTCTCGACCTTGGATGAAAATCTCGCTGCCAAATTGCCCCTCATTGCACCGAATTACTCAGATCTATTCTTCGTCCAAGTATTGCTCCATCGGAAGACTTCAATCTCTAAATTCAGTCTTTGTGTGTGTTCTCCAACTGACCCTCAAGTCTTCCTTTCTACTTTTCCTGTTGATGAATCAACGGTCGTGATCTAATCTCTAATCGACTGCTAATATTAGAAAAGACTTGATCTTCATCACTTAGAACATTCTCACCCACATGTTAAATTAATTCTCTTTAATTATTTAATTTCCCTAAGTTTATACTTAGGGTCCCCATTAAAATAATTAATTATTTGAATAACTTAAGCTCCGGGTGGAATTTCTCCAAACGATTTCTGGGTTTTGGAGATCTCATGTGTTCTAGCCCCTCTACAAAATTTCAGAGCTAGAGCACATCCGATGCTACCCAAAAAAATCAACATCAACGGCCCAGATTAGATCCTAATCAATGGCTCGGATCATCTTGACTCGATATCCGTCTTCACCATTTCACTCGATGTTTCAGGCAAAATCTCCATTTTCCAGGGTTGATGTTTGCAGCCGTACCCATTTCGAAAATTTCTACGCATTTCAACGTTTCAAAAAAATTAAGATTTGAAGCAGTAACTTACCTATGTGTACGTGAAATTAATTTTTATGGTTCTGCTGTTTATTTCTAGTTGTGTTATTGATACTATGGTTTAAAATTTAATTTCAACATTATTCAAAATAATCAATCTACTTGTTTGATTGAGATCATAGGGACAATAGTTACCTAGGGTTTGAAATCCTAACATGGTCTTAGAGTTTGATCTTTGATTGAGATTCTAAGGGATTTGCTTCTTTAAATCTATTGCTTGAAAGAAGGATTGACAATAGGTGAATTTCAATTTTTTATTTTATTTTTTTCATTTGGAAATTTGTGCAATAATTCTCAAAGATGGTAACAACATGCCTCCAGTTTGAGGATAGATTGGATGGTGGCTCAAACTTTGTAGCATGGAAAGTGAGAGTTACACTCTTACTAAAAGAGAATGATATCTGGGATATTGTAAAGGACATTGTGACTCTGCCTATAGATCCATAGGACTTGGAAACTCACAACAAAAATAAATGGAAGGTCAATTGGATGATACTGGATGCCATAGAGGACCATATGATCCCTCGTGTATTTGAGAAGATTATAGTGAAGAAAATGTTTGGTGCCATTGTTAGTCTATTCTAAAGTCATAATATAAATAGGAAGATGATATTGTGGAACAAACTCAGATCCATAGAGATCTTTGGATTAGACACAATGACCAATTATCTTATGAAGATCACACAAATTTGTGGTTAGCTTACAACAGTTGGGGAGAAGGTTGCAGATGCAAAGCCAGTGAACATGGCACCGAATGGTTTTCTAGCTTTATGGGACAATTTTTCAAAAGTATTTGTTCTCAAGAAAACCTTCCTAACTTTGAGAGGCTTTGGGATGACTCTATCTGGGAGGAGACTTGGATGGAGTCAAAGGGTAGCAAGGAAGGGTGTTGATGAAAAAATAGCTCTATTTGGTTAGTCAAATAAGAGAAGAGTTAAAGGACCTAGGAAGGGTAAGGAAAAGAGTGAGAATTCAACTCACAATTAGGGAAGAAGGACTTGTGTAAAGTCAAGTGCTTCGTTTGTCATATGCATGGCCATTATGCATCCACAATGTCTAGAGAAGAAGAAGAGTAGAGGAAAGTAGCAAAAGTAGGCAGTAGTCTCTGTAGAAACTCAGATGAATGAGTTTGTTGCCAAGTTTAAGAAGCACTTCCTGATGATATCTTTCCTTTCTACAAGGGAAATTTTGAGGGATACATGGTATGTGGACAATGGGGCATCTTGCCATATGACATTATCCTGATAATTTTTTTCTAGTATGAAGATGTAGGGCTTAGGAGTATAGGTTGAACTTGGTGATGATGCCAAGTACCTAGTTGCAGGATTTGGTACTATTCCCTTCCAACTCGAGTCAAGTAATTCTTTAGATTTTTATAGGTTGAACTTGGTGATGATGCCAAGTACCTAGTTGCAGGATTTGGTACTATTCCCTTCCAACTCGAGTCAAGTAATTATTTAGATTTTTATGGTGCCTTGTTTGTTCCAAGTATCAAGAAGAGTTTTCTTTCAATTTTAGTCATGGAGGATAAGGGCTTTGTTGTGGAGTTCAAGAAAAAGTACGGAGATGAGTCTTGTTATAGACTCGAAACGTCGACACAAAAACATGACCACTATGGTTTATGCTCTGAATTTACAAGATACACAAAGTAAGGCTTCATTAGGTTGAAGGATTCTAGCTTGGATTCAACTTAGATAATAAGGGCTAGAGTAGGTAATTTTTACATGTTGTAGGGTGAACTTGTTTGACCTTTGGTGCATAACAATGCCCTTGTGCAAGTTGTGGCGCAAGAGGATTGGGCACCTGCATCGTAGGGTGTTTCCTATTTTGAGGGAGATAGTCATAGGTCTTCCAAAGTTCATTATTTAGGAGCATAGTGTATGCAGAGGGTGCACACTTGGAAAGTATGCCAAGGTTGCTTTCCCAAGGAGTGAGCATAGGTCCAAAGGGATTCTAGACCTAGTAAATTCAGATATTTATGGATTGATGTCAATGGTGTCAATAACAGGAAGTATGTATCATGTTTTGTTTATTGATGATTTTTCTTGCAAGACTTGGATTTTGTTCTTAAAGACCAAGATGAGGTTTTTAGTAGGTTTTAGGAGTTCAAAGCTGTTAATTGTTGGGAAACTAGGTCCAAAATCCAGGTTGCACTGCTCATATGATGATGATTATATTTTTGTTGGATTCCTCTTTCCGAGAGGTGCAAGATTGATCTAAAAATCATCTTGTTTGGATGAGAAAAACATATATTATGATTTTATTTTCCACACATGTGCAAGGTCAGCTAGATTTATAATGTAGGCTCACAAGCCTAATAGATGTGTCACACACCCTCACTGATTGATATAAATTGGAGAGATTTGGAGATCATTTGATCATCAACTCATCACACATTCTCTCTTGTGATCTGATTGGTTCGACCAACCTTTGGAGGCCTCTTTCCCTCACACGTGCAGAGCTAAAGCTGTGTAAAATTTGCGGATTGTTTTAGGGTTGATTGTTGGTGCATTGACCAGCGTTGACCGTGGTCAACCCTTGGTGTTTTGACCTCCAAACTTTGCAGAAATTTCGAACTTGTGAGGTTGCATTTGAGGGCACAAAGATAGAGGAAAAATGAGCCTATTGACCGAAGCCCTAAAACTGCAGTGTTGGCTTTTCTGCATTGACTTTTTGTTGACCAACATTGACTTTTGAGGAGCTGTCTTTGAGGGGTGTGTGTGACACTTGGAGGGTTGGTTGATCTAATGTTGAGAAAGACTTTGTTGGCTGATGCATCCTGTTGACTGTCATAATGCACACTATTCTCTATCTTTGTTGGACAAGAAGAATTGTAAAATCTAATCTATATTATTGGCTTATCTTCTGTGGATCTATTATTGTGTCCTATCAGCATTTTACTTTCATGTTTATGTGATTTCTAAATTGAATCGAGCCTAAGAAAGATTGAAGTAAAATTGCATTAATCATATAACATTCCATGTCTATCTAAATTTAACATGGTATCAAAGCTGAGGTGAAGACAAAGCCCAAGCTAGTGTGAAAAGCAATCACCGAAAAAGAAATCCTATCAAGGACCAATGGCCTCCTCAACCTATAAGGGTTTCAAATCTGATGATAATTTGATTGACAAGTTTGATTATCATGCATGGAAGATGTCCTTCGATTTGTTATTAGAAGATCAATATGTCATGGATTATGTGCAGGGGAAGATCCTTGAGCCTACATCAAATGCACCTGCTGCCACAAAGACGAAGTATAGAAAAGGGGAAATCAAAGCAAAGATGATTATATGGGATTCTATTCATAAGCACTTGGTTGCTGTGAGAATTTCTGAATACAATAATACAAAAATCCTACTGCAGTATCTTGGTTTACTTCTCCTACTTGTGATTAAATTATACAAGTTATTTTCAGAAAATATTCAGAAAATACCAAAGTAAACACAACTAACAACCTACACACATACAAAACATTTACTGAATATTACGCTCATCAACAAAGTGACACAGATTTTTTCGGACAAATGTCATGTTTAGCGAAGACAGGGCTACGAGCATGTTATCAGCAGATTCGAGGCAGAGAGAGTGTCATCTGGAGGATTACTCTTAAGCATTCAGGTAGAATCTTGGTCACACCCTTTGGGACATACCTACCCATCATCCTCCAGTGTTGCTTACGGTCGCGGAGTGTTTGGTTGGTACCCCTTGACAATCTCCATTTACGCAGTAGGGCATGGGAGGCTCACCCTAGACCGTTGGATGAGGTACCACGTGTCATGAGCTGGGAGGAGACTCTCCAGTTGAGACACTTGTGAAGTGCACGAGTCGACAGAGCCAGGATTAGAGACGACATGGTTGATTGCCAAGGTAGCATATGTTCCACCCATGGGCTCACATTTGAGGGACGGTGGATGATATATTTTGTCTAGAGGAGGGTACCCAGACTCCGAGCAATATCCAGGTGTATCAGTGAGAGTTGGGATAGCGAGTATCACGACGTGGTCTGGTAGGAGTAGGGTAGGTACGCATTCGTAGGACAGACTCCTGATACTTGGGGTCCACCCAAGTATACATACAAGGGTCAGAGATGAGGGCCATATGGGTTCTAGCAGGTAGCAGCGCTACACGGCGGCATCCCGCGGGGAGTGGGAGTTATGAGCTCCCCGTATGGTTGGGGGATTCGGGGGTCGGTTGGGTAGGTGGATCACTCCACTTTGTGATGAGCAGGGACAAAGCAGACCATGATCCAATCCACCTTGGGTTTGACATGGGGGAGGGCACTAAGACCTCCATTGCATGGCGAGGCAGAGTTATTATGTTGTTGCTCAGGGTCACGATCGGAAGTGGAGGGGTAGATATCAGCATCATGGAGATGCCCGGGCAGGATGATCTTTGCCTTCACAGATTTTTTGCCACAAGGCCCCAGGAGAGAGGGATACAGTTTGCACACGACAAGGGGTATCTCATAGTCAGAGTGGTGCAGCGACTACATGGTGGCACCTCTACAAGATTAGCAGGGGACCCAAGCATTACAACTCTACATAGCTCGATAGCCTCTAGGGGTAAGTTGTATACTGCATGCGGAGATCATGTAGATCTTCCATTGGGCTTTAACGAGTCACTGATGGAGTGGGGTACTTCATTAGCATGCTAGGATGGTGAGTGGAGCAGGAGGAGCTTCATGTTGGACAGGGCGACTTGGGATCCAGGCATTGAGAGACCCCTTCATATCAGGGTGACGCAAAGGATAGGGAAGATTCAGTGGCGCATCTGGGACCCAGGCACATTTTGCAGTAACGGTGGGGAGCATCGGCTAGAGAGGAGGCTTGTTCAGGCATTGCTTGAGAACAAGAAATTTTTGCCGGGGAGGACTGCAATATCCCCAAATTAGTAGTCAGCTAATTGGGATATTAATTTTGATTAATTTCGGCAAATCCTAATGTTGGGCGAAAATAAAAGGGTGAGGGGACCCATGAATAAAACATTAGAATAAAAGCACTTTCCTAAAGTCACTGGGCAGATTAATTAAAAGATGAAGTGAGGCCCATGAGGTCAAGTGACAGTGCAGAAAAGGAGCCACTTAGGACAGCACAATGGCAGCATGGGGCCAGGCAGCGCAGTGGTAGCGTGGGAGAGCTAGTGCCATGGTTACTTGGGAGTAGGAGCGGGAGTGGAAGCGCCATTTTCAAAAGCTCCCGGTCCAAAAGCGTTTCGGGGAGCGTTTTTTTAAATATATATATATATATATATATATATATATATATATATATATATATATATTTTATATTTTGATGCATATATGTCAACAAAAGCATGTAGAATGATGAAATAGACATAAAAAACATAAAAACATAGATTGAACCATATAACATCAATCCTCTAGAAGTTATAATCTTCATCAACCACGCCCACAAGTTAGAAACATATAACATATTGACTCTTGAGTCTCATGATTCATCAATCTTAAAGTTTCAAGCTTTCAAAATTCAATATATAATGTTTATCATCATTGATATATAAAATGTATCATCATTGATTCATTGATCACCATAGTTGTACTTGTAAGCTAAGTGTAACCAATAACCATTACAACAAAGAATATTTAACATGAAATGAAATGTTATAAAATGAAACGAAACGAAACAACTTTCAACTTTCCTGAAGCATCATATTCATAATTCATAATGGCTTATAAACTTATAAATGCCAACTTCAAAGTTTCACCTTTCAAATTCAGACTTCAAACTTAAATTGTCATATATTGTTTACAAAAATTATCATAATAAATATGAAAGAGTCAAGTTTCAACTGTTCAACAGTTATAAAAGTTAAAAACAACTAGAAAATAGAAAAGACTAGTAAACTGTAAATCTGTTTCATCTATTGGCTGGCCCCTTGCCATGCCCACGAGAAATGTCTAATTTGTGAGAACCACGAGGCAATGGTGGTCTTCTAGTACTCTCCTTGTTGAAAAGTGTAACTAGGTCGGTCTTCATGTTGACTATGTAATTACGAAAAGAAGAAGTCAAAATAATAAAATGTAATTAAGTGTCATATATGCTCCTAGACCTTGTTGGAATTCTAGCTCATAACTGCCCTCAATCAACGATGAAAGACAAGTTATAATTACAGTGGAGGTTGCCACATTAAATAATGAAGAAATCTCCATTCAAGTCGGCCTATTACTCAGCTGGATGGTCAGCCTAATAGCAGACACAGTCATGTATATATACCTAAAGTTGCAGATCATTTGGAAGTATGTTTTTGGAGCAGATGTAAAGAGAATAGCGGATGACTCATAAGCAATCGGATATCTCTGAGATAACAGAGCGGATATCCACAAGGATACAGTCTGATATCTACAAGGAGACAAGTGCGGATATTTACAAGAAGACGGTGCAGACACGTATAAGATAGACAGCACATCAATCGAATGCGGATTCCTTTGGAGATTGTGGATTAAGCCACCATCGCAGGAAGTATTTTACGGATCTAATTGCGGTTGCTGTTACGAATCTAATTGCGATTACCACAGAGACGGAATTTATATATGCGAAGACTGATCGAATACCACAGCAAGATAGCTTATCTATATACCGAGACAGTGCAGATACCAACAGCATATATCTATATAAAATAGTGCGGGCATTAGAGTTGAGATAGCATATATATATATATATATATATATATATATATATATATATATATTAAGATAGTGCGGAAACCATTGTAAAGACAATGTAAATATACAAAGACTATGTGGAACCTACAACAAAATTGCGATAGACAGATAATGCCAGCAGTTATTGAGAAGAGAATTTTAAATCAAACGTCGCCCTGCTGATTCTACAACATGGTATCAGAGCTATGGCTATAGTCAAAGGTAGTTCGAAGAAGGACAATCTTTGTAGTTTCTAGATGGGTTAACACAGTGCGGATACCTCTCACTGTTCGGATAAAAATCTCAGAAATACAGTGAGCTTATTACAGTAAGCTTATTAAAGACACCTGAAAGGAGGACTACTCTACAAGAGCTTAGATTTAGAGATCATACCAAATGGTCCGATATAGTGAAAAGGATTTCAGTGATCAAGCTTAAACACAATACCACAATTTTAAGGTTTCGGTGATGTAACTTCAAGTAAGAAGTTACAGTGACATGGATAGATGTCATCATAACAATTGGCTATTATAGAAACGAACCCTCATTACAATGACCAAAAAATTCCGGTGATATTCCTCAGTGACAAAAAGTTGGTTGGATCATATTACAGAGATGCAGATTCAGTACCACAACAGTGAAGAGATTAAATGATAAGAATGATGACTCAACAAAAGTCTCGGTACTCTCCCTCAATAACATCTCACAATATCACAGTGACATTCTCGGCATGACTAAATAGACAAGACTCCAGTCATTAGTTCTATCACAGTAATAGAACTTTGATACTATCATAATTCGTAGTGGTCACAGCCTTCGAAGAATACAGTCTGAAAGTTTAGCTACACGAATGAATGACATATGATCTCTAGTCTGGAAAAGCCCAAGAAGATCATTCAAGGAAGAACAAGGTGAAGATCTCCTCTTCACTTGCCAAGTAAGTATTTTTCATTTTCTTTTTAATTTTGGTTAAATGACTTCGATTTGCAAGGAGATACATAATGTGGTTGTATTACCAAAGATACTTGCATGAAACAAGGAGGATAGTCATGGTCCTCATAGATGATTGAAGTCATAGATAAGGGTCTCCTTTGAATTCATGTAAAGGAACTCTTTAAGGTTCTCTCACATGAACAATATTGGAGACACAAAAGAAGCTGAAAGAAGAATTATGAACAGTAGAAGAAAGTTAATGTCACTGGAATGAATGCAAAGAGGGAGTAAGAGATCATCAACACTAGTCTCTCTCAATATAAGACTCTTTATAGCTCCTAGATTCTACTTAATAATTGATGCGATGTGACATCATGAAAGTATAAGAAACAAGAACTCATATGATCTGGAGGGTAACAAAAATCATGGGATGAGTAAGTTACCTCACTCATGAACCTAGGGTTTCTATGGAAGAAGACAAGTTGAAGGCAATAGTTTTGCAGAACTCAAACATTTGTAGAAAAGGAAGAACCTGATTCAAAGAAAAATCTAAGTAAGAAGAAGCAAGGGATCTACACCATGATTGAGATCATCTTCTTCTTTAAGAGATTTTTGTTGGTTATATGATAGGAGGCAATGTAACATCCTGATCGAAGCATGGTATGAGCTCTTGGTGAATTAGCTCCGGGGAAAACCTCTCTGACAAACATTACTAATGAAAATCAGTCATCAAAAGCTAGGGTCATCATGGAAACATATTTCTGGGATGTGATGACATGTTGATGAAGCAAGCCAAGGGAATAAAAGTTCTTCATTCTTGGGAAATTGCTACAGGATGACTCAAAGGTAAAAGGTACGAGGTATGTATATATTTATATGCTGACATTAGATGTTGTGAAGTCATATGGTTGCAGGTAATGGATTTCTGTACTTAGAAGTATGATCTATGGAGGAGTATCTCTCAATGCATGGACAAATGAAATCAACATAATATGTCCTCATGGAATATGAGGTAGATGTAAATGAACGAGAAACTAGAAAAGTTGTATGTTCCTAGGAATCAAGAATGTGCAGAAAAGAAGAGATCATGAAATGCAACCATGTCAAGAGGCAGTTATCATCCAGAGACCAAGAAGATGTGACTAGGAAATCTCCTGGAAAGATATGTAGACTCTGACGAAAGTCTGGTAAAGAAGAAGACCCTTGGAAAAATATATCATTAGGAGATGTGTCAATCTGTATGAAGGATGTCGATGCCTACAAAAAGATGTCATGGTGAAAGATCATCACTGAGGTGACTTTTGTTTTAAAAGGTTCATATGTATATTTGATGAATTTGTGCAGGGCTGCTAATCATGAGAAAGTATGTATGATCCTGGGAGATGATTCGAAGGAAAGCAGCATGGCACAATAGTGGACCAGATAAGGAAGTTTGATGAATCACTTTCTGACAGTTGACATGACTTAGGATGAAAGTGATGGATGATCTGTGCCCTATGAAGATAAAAGTTGGAGATTCCTCAATATCGAAATTCATGACATCAAGGACAGGAATTCTTCATGAGCAGCTGGGTGTCTCACCATTGCTGCTGGAGGTCCCTGGTTAAGAGGGAGCCTGATGATAAATTTCTTACTTGGAAGAAACTTGGTAATTCCTAAGAATGAGCTTAGGTACATTCCTTGTATACAAATGAGTACATTCCCTTGTGGAATAACGTCCTCCCTGGTTGAGAGGGAGAGATAGACACATCATTCTGGTCTTGGGAAGATAGAATGGAGGATTGGGTAATCATCTCGCATTCGATACTCTTTGAGAATGTGTTAGGGCATTCAAGATAAGAGTAGTCGGGGACCGATATTCTTTGAGGGCTAACTACCCAAGAAAAGAATAGTTCAAGAAGGTCATACTCTGGGAACACCTGGGTGGAGTATGTACCTTGGAGAGACAATGACGAAGGTGTCTATAAGTCATGTGTCTCGCCAGCATTGTAGCCCATTGTCTTGTTGAGAGATGGGGTTGTTAGTCAAGGCCTTGCATTAGGACAATGCTAGTTGATATGATGCTATACAAATGCAATTACCAATCCGATTCTTCTTATGGGATTCTTCAGTTTGAAAGTAACCATGTACCTGTATGAATACCTCCCTAGTTAAGAGGGAGTGTTGAAAAGTGTAACTAGGTCGGTCTTCATGTTGACTATGTAATTATGAAAAGAAAAAGTCAAAATAATAAAATGTAATTAAGTGTCATATATGCTCCTAGACCTTGCTGGAAATCTAGCTCATAACTGCCCTCAATCAACGATGAAAGACAAGTTGTAATTACAGTGGAGGTTGCCACATTAAATAATGAAGAAATCTCCATTCAAGTCAGCCTATTACTCAGCTGGATGGTCGGCCTAATAGAAAACACAGTCATGTATATATACCTATAGTTGCGGATCATTTGGAAGTAAGTTTTCAGAGCAAATGTAAAGAGAATAGCGGATGACTCATAAGCAATTGGATATCTCTGAGATAACAGAGCGGATATCCACAAGGATACAGTCCGATATCTACAAGGAGACAAATGCAAATATTTGCAAGAAGACAGTGCAGACACATATAAGATAGACAACACATCAATCGAATGCGGATTCCTTTGGAGATTGCGGATTAAGCCACCATCGCAGGAAGTATTTTATGGATCTAACTGCGGTTGTTGTTATGGATCTAATTACGGTTGCTGTTACGAATCTAATTGCGGTTACCACAGAGACGAAATTTATATATACGAAGACTGATCGAATACCACAACAAGATAGCTTATCTATATACCAAGACAGTGCGGATACTAACAACATATATCTATATAAAATAGTGCGGGTATTACAGTTGAGATAGCATATATATATAGTGCGGATACCATTGTAAAGAAAAACGTAAATATACAAAGATTGTGTGGAACCTACAACAAAAGTGCGGAAAATAGATAACGCCAGCAGTTATTGAGAAGAGAATTTTAAATCAAACGTCGCCCTGCTGATTCTACAACACTCTTGAGTACCACGACCAACTCTAGAAGGTGGTAGGCCACGTGAGGATGTAGGTGGAGGTTGAATCTGCAAAGGAACAATAGCTAGAAATCGAACAATGGCACTGGCACCGGCACTGCTACTGGATGGTGGGATTGGCCATGGTGTGGAGGTGGCATGGCTGCTGTTGCTTCATCATCATCCCTAAAAAATTCTGCTTCCAATCCTTCCATATGTACAGTGTCATCCTCCAAATTATCGTCCTCTGGGTTGTTGTCCCAAACTTTATATGATTGATCCTCATAAGCCCGATCACAATAATGACTCAACAACCTCAAGTTGTAGTGCACATAAACCAAGCTTTCTGCTTGGTTTTCATTCAACCTGTTTCTTCTCATATTATGTATGAAGTTGTAGGTGCTCCAACACCTCTCTGCAGAAGAAGTATTTACAACTTGTGAGAGAACTTTTTTTGCCAACTTTGGCAAAAGTCCCATGCCGCCATATGCTTCCCACCATGTGAGAACATCAAATCTGTCTCTATCTTCCATTGCATGGAAAGAACCAAAGTTACCAGTGCAACTGAAGTATCTGCCTAATTCAAGGCGCAATCTAGCACACTCCTCCCTGTCGGGGACCAACTTTTCTAATGCTTTCATGTATCCCTCTTGTACCTCTGGATCTAGTGAGGTTATCCTAACGCCACCTCCAGGTGCAGGTTGACCCAACCAAGATGGAGATTAGTATTTTGGCATAAGGATATATGCCAAGGCATGTAGTGGAACATTAAGTTATTCCACCATGCACACACACAGTCGTAAATCATTGAATACAAGTTGGGATAATTTTCCTTAACAACATATTTTATTTGCCCCAACATGCTATCCATCTGCTCATACACCACCCCAATAACTGGTTTATCTGTATTTGAAAAGAGAATCATGTGATAAATGGGCTTGGTGAAATTCAAAATTTCCCTCACACGTGCCCAAAACAAAGGATCAAGAGCGGTCTTCTCCACCTGTTCAAAACCTTGCCTATCAACTATTGTTGTTGCCCTGTCCTTTAATACCTGCCAGTGTCAACTTGATACCATGGCTGCCAATGACTCTCTTACCTTCAAAAGGCACCTGAAGGTGAGGTAATAGCTAGAAAATCTAGTCTTTGCTATCTTCAACAACTCCAATTTTGAGTGATTACGAAAAATCCCATGGTTATTGCTATGATTTGTAATAAATTTGATCATTTTTTTACTTCTCTTGTAAAAATCACCAAGCCATTTGTATTGAGGTTGTTTGTTTTTAATTATATCATGCATCAAAAGGTTTATTGTGTGAACCAAACACCCAGACCAAAAAATGTTGGGGTATTTATCCTCAATAATCACTCCGACTGCTTTACAATTAGCAGCATTATCAGTGATGACTTGGACGACATTGTATGGCCCAATACTTTCAATTGTTTCAAGTAATGGTTCTGCAATGTTAATACCGGTCTTGAATTTGTCTGAATAATCATATGTTGAAAGGAATATTGCACCACTAATAGACACGGCCAAAACACTTATCAATGGCTTTCCTTTTACATTTGTCCATCCATCAGATACAATGGACACCCCATGCTCATTCCAAGAACTTGTCATTCTATATAAAGAATGAGTTATTTTAGCTTTTTCATGATCAAGTGCCATGGTTCTGGCCTTGTCATACCAAGGGCTCTTGTATCCTTTGGGGGCATCATTAATGGCAGAACCAATTTCATGCCAATAAGGTGAGCGAAGAACATTGCATGGTACCCCACATGCATAGAGAAACCGGGAAATTTGTTAATCCACATCACTCCTAGGCCCTTCGTCAAGGAAATTGGATATGGTTCTACACCTTAAGGAGATGTTTGGTCCAGGTGTGCCTCCATATCCACTGCCATGGGTGGAAGTTGATGGACTTCTTTTTCCATGATGTGATGGACCTGATGGTGCATAAGAATCAATGA
Source organism: Pinus albicaulis (assembly GCA_034641835.2). NCBI lineage: Eukaryota > Viridiplantae > Streptophyta > Pinopsida > Pinales > Pinaceae > Pinus > Pinus albicaulis. The sequence goes on from CM076575.1 coordinate 1,313,097,493, forward strand.
AACCCCCAGATATTTTAGATTTCTGTTGGGTAGCCTCCTCTTCATTTCTATATTTCTCTCTATTTGTTGTTGGCACACTTACACAAATTTTGATTCCTATATTTTTATCTCCATCCCATGGAATTTTCCCACAAAGGTGCCTTCTGGCACGGGTGTATGAACCTGTGTATTCTTTATTGCAATGGGGGCAGAGAAATTTAGTGGTTCCACCCCTTTTCCCTCCTTCCTGCCTCTGAACATATTTCAACAATGGTGTTTGACTTTGGGCATGTTTAGTTGGTGTCTCTATGGCCTCATGTTCTCCACTCTCCCCTTCCTCCTCAGCATACTCCTCGTCGGGATTTTCATCAAATCCACTATAACCCACTTCTTCATCCTCCTCTTCTCGAATGGGCCTCTTTCTTCTACTCTCCAACACCATTATTACAAAGAAAGGAACCAACATGAAGAAAACCCCAAGCCATATAGCCGTGATGTTTCATGTTTCAAATTTCAAGTTTCTAGCCTGCAAAAAAATGGAGGAATGCCAAATGGGAATAGGAAAAAACGCAACATAGAAAAGAAAAAAATCAAATTTTCACTTTTCAACACATTAAAATGCTACACTAAGAAAAAAATTCAAGTTTTCATTTTTGAACAACTTAAAAATGCCACATAGCCCACGAGGCGTAGAGCAGTCGGTGATGGGGTGCACTCTTAAGGCACTCCGTTCTGCAAGGTCACCGGTTCGAAACCTGTGGGTGTAGGATTAGTCTAACCGAGCAAAAAAAAAAAAAAAAACTTAAAAATGCCACATAGAAAAAAAAAAAAAACTAGATTAGAGAGTCCTGACTCCTTCAATCCTCCTTGTTTCTCTCTCCAAGCTCCTTGCTCTCTCCTCTTGCTCTTTTCTCTCCTTGTTCTCTCCTTCTCTCCTTGATTTCTCTTGATTGACAAACAAACAATGACAAAAATGAGGAGGGGATGGATTTTTATTACCCAGCGCCCCCTCCCTCCCAAAAAAATCGCCATCGATTTTTTTCTGTGCCAGGGAGCGTTCCAAAGCGAACACTCCCCAAGCACTCCCTCCATTTAAAAAATGCTCCCGAATCATTTTTTAAGTGGAGGGAGCACTCGAGGAGCGTTCACTCCCAAGCGCTCCCTAGTAACTAGGGTTTGTTTTTTAGGCTCGGGAGTGCGCTCTTGAGTGCTCTTGAACGGAGCGCATTTTGGGAGCGGGATCGAGGGGGGGATGCTTCCCAACAACCTTCGGTAGCACAACGTAGCAAGGCACAACGTGGCACAGAGGGACAATGCAGCATAGGTGGGCCCAAGGGAGTTTAGGGGTTCAGAAGCATAAAAGGAGAGGAAGACAACCTTTCTCATTCATTCTTGCATCTTATGATTTTTTTCCTGTCAAGACAAGAGCATGCTCAAACTGTTTAGCAGGTCTGCAATGTTATTTAGCACAAGGGTGTCTCCGAGTAGAGATCCCAACCTTGTCCTTGGGGGACTTCGAGTGCCCGCTCAGGAGAGGAGCCATACCATCAGTTTTGGAGAGCAGCAATACCATTTCAGCCTTAGGATTACGCAGTCACTTCCAGGGGCAGCGCAGTCTTCCAGGGAGACTACGTAGTCATAGAGAGGAGCAACATTCGAAGGAGAGAACTTCACGAGATTTCAGCCGAGAGATTGTGAGGGGATCAACCCTTCGATAGCTGAGTTTTTCAGAGAGTTGGAGGCCCTTCTTTTAGTGTTTTCATCAAAGAGACTAGCGTACCCAACAGGAGAGCGTAGCCATCCCTAGAGGGTGAATTTTTGGGGTTAGCCTTTCCGGAATTCCTTCGCGCGTTTTTCTGGGTTTATTGGGGAGAAGCCAAGATTAATTTGGCAGAATTTTCCAGGCAGATTTGATGTGTCAAACAAAGATCCTAACTTAGCCAGCAACTAGAGGAGCTAGGGGAAATTGGGCCGAAATTCCGAGGTCAAGATTTGGCCAATTCCTTCGTGGGTTTTTGTGGGTTTCTTGAGTAGAGTCCGAGGTTAAAGTCCCAGAATTTTCTGAGCAATGCAGCAGGCCCTAGCGACATTTCTTCGGGAGCAACAACAACATTTTTGGTAGATTGGAGCGCAGAGCTATAGCCATACAACGTACCATCAGTGGGGGATTTCAGCATTGATTCAGAGGGATTCTCTAGCTTGCCTTGAGCAAGCCCAGGTGCCTTTAGTCCAACACCTCTATTGTACTCATTTCTAGCAAATTAATAAAATGGCTCAGCAATATTTTATGGCTTTGTTGGTGTTATGATATCAATTTTTGTTTTGTTGTCTCCTTAATATCTTTTAGCCTATTATTATTTTTATTTTCCCATTTGGGATATTACATCCTTGGCTATTTCTTTACGTTGTGCTCTTGAAGTCACTGCACTGCTACTGATCTGCATTGCGTGAGCCTTGCCTCTCTGCATTGTTGAAGACCCATCAGCCTCTACGCTGTTGCTGCCTCTGCACTGTGCTACTCCCTCTACAGCTGTAATATCCCCTTTCAGGGATATCTCTCAAACACAGTCAACTCTAAACCAGAGATGGACTGCAGGGGCGTTTACCAGATATTTCACCTCTGAAAAGAGGGTGAGATCTGGAGGCTACTTGGCCCTCACCAGAATCCGTCTATAGAGTATGGGCAAAACACAACAGATGGTATAGCAACGGGAATGTCTCAAAGGGTAAATAAGCAGAGATGCGGACCATGCAACAGTACATAAAATGCTAGAAACAGTATATGCAACAGATACACATAAAATAGAGAGAATACTGAGCCATTTTATTATACTGAGAAATAGCAATGAGTACAAGAGGTGATCAGAGTGATGGCACCTCGACTTGCACCAGGCAAGTGTAGGAATACTCTCAGAATATCAATGGAATGGCTGCTCTCTGATTTGCGTCCAAGCTGCTGGAAAACTATCGTGTAGCTGCTACTACTAGAACAAGATGAGTATTAGGGGTTGCTCCCCTGCTCGGAATGAGCTGAAACTCTGGAATCAACCTCTGCTCACAAAACCCAGAAAAGCCCAGAGAGCATTTCTGGAATGGACAACCTTCGAAAATACCTCCCTTGAGGATCTACGCTATCCTCCAAGGCTCTGCGCTGAGACTGAATGGAATACTCCAAAATATGACCTCCCGCTCAACCAAGAGTCTCCAATAGGCAAGGGCTAGCCCCTTGCTCAATCTCCCGACCAAAATCCTTCGAAACAATGCCTTTCTGGAGCTCCCTCAAAATGGACTGCGTCCTCCCTCTCAAGACTGCGCGGTCTATGGATGCACTGCTCCTCCACAAAAGCCAAACACCAATCCTCCTGCAAAATATTGATGGGACAACCTCACCCGAGCAAGCACTCGAAGTCTGCCAGGGCTGAGGGTGAGATCTCCAAACGGAGACACTCAATGCACTAAATAGTGCTACAGACAAGCTAAACAGCCAGCGTGCTCAAGTAGTCGAAGTGACCAGCTCAATATGCATAAACATCGAATGCCCAAAATGAGGAGGCTCTCCTCATTTTATAATGTTGGCCTCTCTGTCAAACCCTAGGCCCATCATCTCCAACGTAGCCTCTCTTGGCCCCACGTTGCCAACTCAACTTGCGCAGTCCCCCCACGTGCTCTAGTGGGTCCCCTCTCTACGTGGTCTCTTTGCCCCCCTTGGCCCACTTAAGTTAAAACGTTGTGTCTACTAGGGAGTGAACTTTATGTTTAGAGTGAGTTATGTCCCCCTCTACTCACTTTTATTTATAATTTAACTATAGTAGGCAAAATTGATCAAAATTAATATTTCCAATTAGCTGCTGCTAATTGGGAATATTACAGTCCTCCCCGCCAAAAATTGTTTGTCCTCAAGCAATGCCTGAACAAGCATCCGCTCTAGCTGATGCTCCCCACCATCACTGTAAAATGTGCCTGGGTCCCAAATGCACCACTGAATCTTCCCTGTCCTCTGTATCACCCTGATATGGAGGGATATCTCAATGCCGGGATCCAAAACTGATCTCTCACTGTACCAGTGAACAAACAATCCTCCCAGATCCCAACGCCACCATGGCCAAGCATCATCCAAGCCCCACGGCTCAGGTTGCGCACTGCCTCTGGCTATAGCTAATGCCCCATGAAGTGAAGCCCGCCAACAAGCATCAATGCTCCCTGGCTCCTGCTGTGCTATACCTCTCACTGTATAAGCTGCCCCACCAACTGCATACCAACTCATCACCTCTCTCCAATCCAAGTCCTGACTCAATCCCATGCTGATCCTGCCCTCCTGAAATTGGGATGGAGTGCTGAAGAAATGATGACCTGGGCCCCACTGCCAGCTGGAATCTGTAACATCGGCTATGTCTGAGGGCCCCTGCTTTGTTGTGCTCCTTACGAAGAAAATTGTACCATCAAGAGGGTACCAACTCATGGTCTCCCGCCAATCCATCCTGGAAGAAGAATCTAATGAAGCAACAACTGTATACGGTGCACGTCTGGAGTGTTGTCGCCAGCCCGTAATCAACTCACACTGCTCTGCCCTGTCTGCCAATGAAAGCTGCCTGTAGAAGGAAGCCCCTCTCTCTATAATGGGCCAAAGTGGGCAAGATGTGCTGCAAGCCCCATTGATGTACTCCTGGAGAGTACTACTCATTGAAAGTACTGCAGCTCAGCCGACTGTACGTACATCTATCTGTACCTCATCAATGTGTCGACCCAAATATGGATGCTCCACCATCTCCAACAACTCATCCCTCTCATCGGGAATGTGAAGCTCCTGCCGTCCCCTAGCCCCCTACAGAAATATCCCATCAACCTCCAACATCTCTAGAGGATATGGATCTACAACTGCTGTCACCGTACACGATGTTAGTGCATCTGACTACACCTCCTCAATGGCTGACCCCAAGGTTAGCAGCATACCCATCACGGACTCAATGTGAGCCTCCATTTGGATCTCCCCCAAAGGACTATCATGCATGATGTGCATAGTATCCTCCTCTGCTGACTCAGGCTCCATCATATGCTGCTCTGGCTGAATCGTCACAAGTGACTCATTGCCCAGAGTATCTCCCGTAGAGTCCCTTGATTGCTCACCCTGGACACTGGAATGCAGCTCCGGTCCCCTGACATCATCTCTGCATGACTGCTCTCACTCCCCAGAAGCGTCCTTAACTGATCCTATGGACTCATATAAAGAAGAGTCCTCACCCTGGCGTACAGAAGGAATGTCCTCCTGTTCTACCTCTGCCACCTCATCTGCATTGAATATGCCATCCACCCTCTCGATAATGTGTTGATACATTACCTGGAGCCTAGACGCATACTAGGATGCTACCTCTGCTGTACCCAATATCCTCTGCTCCTGCATGATCTCGACATGCCTTGAGGGAAAAGTGACGCATGTATCCCTCATGACCCGCTCCCCAAGCGTAGGCTCAACGATGACTGATGTGCCCCTGCAGAGGATCACCTCATCCCCTAACCTGCGGCTGTCAACTAGCGCCCCGACCCAGTGCCACTACTGAGAAGTCTCTCCCCTAGTGTGCTGAGTGTCATCCAAATATCTTGGGTGAGCCTCGCGTACCCCACTGCTCATGCCCAAAGTGCCAAAGGATAACGACAAAATCGACTGTGCCCGTGAGTGATGTAGAAGAGGGTCAGGTGCGTGAGTCCCCACAAATACCGTCAAGTATCGCTCATCTGTCTCTCCATCGATCCTGGGTGAAATACCCCCAAAGGTAAGCCCGGTGTCCCTGTCCGTGAGTTTCCCTGGAGGCAATGCTCTAAGACCTTGCTGTGCAACACCGTATGCCCTCGCATACCACCGATCATCCATGTACTCCTCGTCATGCCACTGCACACTGAGGCATACCCTTGTACACTGCTAGATACCCCCTACTACTGCTGTACCACCCTGTACCGTCTCGTGCCTAGTCTGTGTCAAGGCATCGGTCACCCCCTGCGTGTTCTTAATGTGATGTAGGACACTCTTACTCCACAATGCCATCCCACACACTATGGTACACCACCATGCGACTCCATGTCCACCGGTAGTCCACTGCTCAATGCTAGAGGCTCCCACACACCCCTGGATGTGATGACCTAGAGTTGTGTCTCTACATGTTGGACCACCCCCAATCAGTATCATCATCTCCACTCTTGCATCACTATACCCGCCGACGAATGGATTATCCCTCCAAATCCTCCCCGAGGGGTCCGAGAAGTGAATCTGCCTATGTGTCAGTAGTGATACCACCACTGCTCGACTCCGCTGTGACCTCTGTGCCCCACACAAAGGTGAAGATCCCTTGGCCCCATACAAGGCACCATCTGGTGGCCTGCCAATGCCACCTCCTCCGACAAGCTTCTGCCAAGGTATGTTGATCATTCTATGACCCCGTGTACAAGTGTCATACCAAGACAACCTAGGGAGTCTGTCCATAAACTGGTTGGCCACTGGAGCTGACCGAAACTCCCCTAGCAAATGCGCATGCTCAACTGCTAGGCCAACTGTACCCTCCAAGACATAGTCAACCAACCTGCCTGGGAAACGACAGGTAGTTCCGCCTAGATCCCAATGCCAATCTGGGGTTCCTGTATTCCCAGAACCTGGAAACTCTTGCTGAACTACACCCGGGTCTACCACTATCATCATAACCCACTCCACAGGGTACCAACTCAAAATCTCTCGCCATCCCACCTTAATATGTGGATGCTGCACCTTGTGCAACTCCAATCGTCTCATCCCGCTAACCAAGTCAACATATGAGATCTGACTAGGTGGCTCGGCCTCTCTCTCTCCAATGGAAAGAGGTGACCCAATAATGCTGCTAGCCCCGTCTATGCATGCCTGAAAGGGGCTGCTCTAACAATCCAATGTGCCCTCTAGCTGTACCAATAGGAAATCCAACCGTTCCCCAATGTGGGCCAAATTGGCCGCTGACTCGGCACAAACCACTCTCATGCCCTCTAGCTCCTCGTTCTGTAACAAAATAGCCTCTCGTACTGATGTGGCCTTCCCTTTCAAAACTAGAAGGTCGGCTCGAAGCTGATGACACTGCTGTGTGCGACCATCGTCCAATACCTCTGTATCTCCTAGTGCCTGATCAAAGGTGGATACATCTCTTGGCACCTCACCCATCTGCCGCACGCTGCTACCACCCGAAAACTCGGACACTACCTCGATCATCACCTCAATGGATGGCACTACTGGGGTAAGCTCTACTAAGATGTCATCCGATATGGTCAAAGAAGTCTCCAACACAGGTGGCCTCCACATGCTCCCCATGATCCTATGTGACTTCATCCTCCAAGTGTGAGGTAGCCATTTTGATGGCTTCCCCTCCGTTATTCGGTCAAGCTGGAAAGAGGTATCCATCTTTTCCACCTGATCCCGAACCATGCAATCGGTGGATCCATAATGTATGGGAAAAGGTGTCCTTCCAATGGTACACTGCAACTCTGAACTCTGCGTGCTAGATCCCCCACTGTTACTTTCCTCTTCATCCCGCTTGAGATGACAGTAATCTCTGAAGGGCAAAGCTGCTCTGAAGTTTTCCCCCATGGACTGTTGTTGACCACACTTTGTCAACTACCCCATAGCAATACAATCCCATTTTTTCAAATGGGACTTATCATGTTCGAGGCTCGTGTTATCCAGATTTCATTGCCGGTCGACAGTTTTTATAGATGATGTAAACCCATTCTGCATGTTATGATGTAAATGATCTAAGTAAGACCGTCAATGTATGTAACAACCTAGGTAAGCCTAGTATGTTGTTGATGATCTCTATCCTAGGAGGTTTTTTGTCTCACTGATTCACGAAAGTGATCGGCAGAGTTTTTCCCTCCAGCCTCACCCCAAAGCTAAGGTGGATTTTGTCATCAGCATGCTAAGTGAGTCCTAGTGTTCTATCGAGTCCTTGTAAAAGTAGTTTGAACTACTTGGTCTACTAGATCATATGTTGAGTCGCAAAACTGGGTATTTATTTGAGTGTCTATACGAATGGGTTTTCCCCCTTCATGTATGTAAATGTATTTTCTCATGTAAAAGAGGGTTGGAAAAATAATTATAATCCCCTCTTAGTCAATTAATTAAATTTTCTGGTCAATTAATTAATAAAATCCTAAACCAGAAATTTAATTAATTTAGGGTCCTAAATTATGATTAAATCTTTAAAGGCAAAATTTGTTGGTCCTTGGAAAATGATTTTGACAGCCCCATGCCAAGGGAATATTGAGAATTTTAAGAAATTTTGGACCTTTGGGCCTTGGTGGTTAAGTCAAAGTCAAAATTTTGGGGTAATTAACTCAAAAATAATATTTTTGAGTTAATTAAAATTGAATTAAATGATAAATTCGTTTTTTCCCCAAAATTTTAATTTCAACACTCCTGATTAAAAGATGATTGAATATTTTGGACGGTTGAGATTATTTTGACAAGGATCATCCAAACTAGCCGTTGGAGATTTTGTCCTATAAATTTAGAGGTCTTTGTCAGTATTGAATCATCCGATCTCAGGATCGTGCACTTGTCTTGGAAGCTCTTGTAATTTTTTGAGGAATAAAGCATAAAGACTTTGGGGTTACAAATCTTGATGCTCTTTCTCAGATCTATGTGGTGAATTGTCTCTAAATTCTGCTACTTTGTTTTTTGTATTTTATGGTTGATGGCCTTCAGGGATTAATCTGCATACATGTATCTTGTGCAGTTTTCTGGGTTTATAAAATGACATTCTGATTTTTCTAAAGGATCTCATGTTATTTTCTTAAATCTCTATCGATCTAAGGTTCAGATTTAAGTGTGCAAGGAATTTTTTTTTAGATTGAGCGTCTGGGGAAGTCTTCGGTTGGACCAGTCGACTCTCAATAAACATAAATCTGAAAAGCTCATTATTTGTTAAATTCCAAGTCTATCTTACGAAATTGGTGGTTTTGCAAGGTTTTCTAAGGCTTGTGCCTCTCCCAAAAATTTTAAATCTCTGAAAATTATGCTAAGAAGGATTCAAATATGACCATGAGGGTTTTAAATCTATAAACTAGTTTGTAAAATTTGTAATTTTAAAGATTGTCAGGGTTTAATCATTTTCTTGGTGTGTGTATCTTCAGGATCTGACTGGTTCCATGCAGGTTGAGGGTTTAAATCAGAATTTTTTTTAAAGATCTGAGGCAGATCTAGCCTCCAAAGGCCAGATCTGCCCTCAATTTCCTACTGTAGATAATATCTAAGCATCATATGATCAAAGGAGCATCTAAAAATCTGAGTTTTGCAGAAACAATTGATTTGCTAGACGTACTGGATTTTTCACTGCATTCATTTCGCTATCCCACTTCTTCCATTTTTTCATTTGCCCTTCGCGACCTCCATTTCTCTGCCAATCGAACCCTGCCTTATCTTTGCCGCCTGCAAACAAAGCTTTGCACAGCGTCTCCATCAAATCCTCTTTGCCCTCCGCATACATATTACCGCTTCAATTTCTCTGCTCTCCAGTCGACCTCCATTTGCTTGTACGCTGCTTTTCATCCTCACGCTTTCACAACTCCACAGCAATCCTTGCCTCTGCCAGCATCTCCTTGATCTGCAAAACTATTCATCGACCTTTTCCTCTGCCTGCTATTTCACCCGCTGTCGTTTCTCATTTGCCGTCCGAGTTTCATCTCTTCCCTACGCTGCCATTCGAAATCCTTTGCGTCCATTTCCTTACTCCTTGCTGCCGTCAACCATCTTCCACGCCGTCTGTCGAAGCAGATCCGAGTGCTCCCACCTACAGAACGCACGAAACAAAAGTAAATAGTAACGCGTGCATATAATTTCAAAACCAAATGTATGCGTTAATTTTTTTGAGTGCATTTTCACTTTTTGTAAGGTGTTAGTTTTTTTTTTAGATTTTATATTTAGTTTTAGTTCAGATTATGGTAATAGCGTAGGTTTGGTTCGATTGTATTTTTGATGTCGGTTGTATTTTAGTTTTAGTGCATAGCTTAGGCTTAATATAGATTTCGATTTGGTTGTTTTAACTTTTAGATTTTACTTTAATTTAGTTTTTAGTTGTAGTTTCTTAGATTATAAACTTAGGTTTTAATTTTGTTGATGTTAGTTTAATTTAGTTAGATTTTAAATTAGCATTTGATTTTGTTAGTTTTAAATTTAATTTTAGTTTAATAGCTTTAGTTTTAATATTTGTTTAGTTTTAGACTTAGTTTTAGTTTTAATTTTTTTGGTTTTAATTTAGATTTAGATTTAATATAAAAAATAATAAAAAATTCCAAAAATTCCAAAAATTCTAAAAAAATAGAAAATACAAAAATATAAAAAAATTTCAAATTTTCTATAGTCAAATGCGCTAAAATTTTTCTATCTAAAGTTTGACAGTGGATCATTTTAATTTTCGAACTGGGTTACATTGGAATATCTTAATTTCGGAAATATTTCAAGCATTTGGCATCGTTTCATGATAAGCTTTGTTGATTAGCTTAAGTATTTTAATGAATGATCGTGGCATTTTCTATTGAATATCATTGTGGTCATTTAGCAGCAGTTATACATCCAATACTTATCTTTAATTGCATAACGAGATCTTGTTTGACTCCATAAGGCACTGGTTTTAACATAATCAATCTGTGAAATCTCGTTAATTTTATCAAGTGTTTGGTGTTTTAGCTGTGTCTCCTAGATTTGTTTTCCTCATTTATAATAGGGTCTACCTCCCTTAGCTTGCAAGGAGACAGCTTAAATAGAGAGATTGGGGATCAGGGTGACAGCCCCCGATCTGAGCCGTTGTCGCGGTGCCTAGACAATCTGTGCGACAACAAACTGCCATTCGCGGAAATAATCTCCCAAGGGTATATGATCATGCCTCCTACCTCCATCATTCGGTACTGGAGGTAAGAATGTAGGCATCGTGATCCTGGTTGGCCTACTGAAGGCTAGTAAATGCTGGTCACACTGTTGTGAGAACCCCATATTTTCCACCTCTACTACGTTTGGTGGGTAAGATTCTGCCTACCCTCTTTGTTCATAGGAAAAGATCCCCACGGCTGAGCTAAGACTGAGGCTCTGATACCACTGTAATATCCCCTTTCAGGGATATCTCTCAAACACAGTCAACTCTAAACTAGAGATGGACTAGAGGGGCGTTTACCAGATATTTCACCTCTGAAAAGGGTGAGATCTGGAGGCTACCTGGCCCTCACCAGACTCTGTCTATAGATTATGGGCAAAACATAACAGATGGTATAGCAACGGGAATGTCTCAAAGGGTAAATAAGCAGAGATGCGGACCATGCAACAATACATAAAATGCTAGAAACAGTATATGCAACAGATACACATAAAATAAAGAGAATACTGAGCCATTTATTATACTGAGAAATAGCAATGTGTACAAGAGGTGATCAGAGTGATGGCACCTCGACTTGCACCAGGCAAGTGTAGGAATACTCTCAGAATATCAATGGAATGGCTGCTCTCTGATTTGCGTCCAAGCTGCTGGAAAACTGCCGTGTAGCTGCTACTGCTGGAACAAGATGAGTATTAGGGGTTGCTCCCCTACTCGGAATGAGCTGAAACTCTGGAATCAGCCTCTGCTCAGAAAACCCAGAAAAGCCCAAAGAGCATTTTTGGAATGGACAACCTTCGAAAATACCTCCCTTGAGGATCTACGCTATCCTCCCAAGGGCCATGCTGAGACTGACTGGAATCCTCAAAAATATGATCCCCCGCTCAACAAAAAGTCTCCAATAGGCAAGGGCTGTCCCCCTGCTCAATCTCCTGACCAAAATCCTCTAAAAGAATACCACACCGGAGCTTCCCCAATATGGGCTGCGTCCTCCCTCTCAGGACTGCGCAGTCAATAGATGCAATGCTCCTCCATGAATGACGCAACTTGATCCTCCTGCAAAATATTGATGGGAATGCCTCACTCGGGTGAGCACTCGAAGTCTCCCGGGGCTAAGGGTGAGATCTCCGAATGGAGACACTCAATGCACTAAACAGTGCTGCAGACATGCTAAACAGCCAGCGTGCTCAAAGTCGTAATGACCAGCTCCAAATGCATAAAATCGAATGACCAAAATGAGGAGGCTCTCCTCCTTTTATAACATTGGCCTCTCTCTCAAACCCTAGGCCCATCATCTCCAACATAGCCTCTCTTGGCCCCACGCTGCCAACTCAACTTGCGCAGTCCCTCCACGTGCTCTAGTGGGTCCCCTCTCTACGTGGTCTCTTTTCCCCCCTTGGCCTACTTAAGTTACAACGTTGTGTCTACTAGGGAGTGAACTTTATGTTTAGAGTGAGTTATGCCCCCCTCTACTCACTTTTATTTATAATTTAACTGTAGTAGGCAACATTGATCAAAATTAATATTTCCAATTAGGCTGGCACGCTGGTGGAATATTAACGACACCTACGACACTGCCCTCTGCTTCACTATGATTTTCTGCAACCATCTCTCTACTTGTCCCGTTACCGTCTTAAGGCTCCCATAGCTCGTATGTGATCCAAGAGTTGGGCTACTCAATGATCCTGCCATCACCATCCGCAGCTGCTTTACAGGTCCATATTGCCCCACTTACATGGCTCATGAGCACTCATGGCTACGTCATCATCACTCCCATCGTCCTTTGCTGCTACTGCCTTGGAGTCAGAAGATCCTTTTTCCTTCTTCTTGGGACAAGTGTTGGCGAAGTGTCCAAGTTCGCCACAGTTAAAGCACCGGACCTTGGATAGGTCCCTCTTCTTCCTCCCTTGCTACCTTCGTTCCTTCGATGCAAGGGTTGCATTGTCTTCCTCTTCTTTCTTCACCCTGACAATTCTGTTGCTAATGTTCTGCCTCTTGGTGATGGTATGTCATTGAGAATGGTCGGCTCTGAGTCGTTTCAGTATGAATACCTTGAGCAAAGGAACCAAAAACGCAAAGAGAAGCCTCGGCTAACGTTGGTAAAAATTAAATAGAACAAAATCGACACTCTGTTTTATTAATACCCATTAATTATTTAATTTCCCTAAGTTTCGACTTAGGGTCTACATTAAAATAATTAATTATTTTAATAAAACATAAACCGAGTGGAATTTTCACAAACGGTTTCTGGGTTTTTTGGAATACTGATATCCAAGCCTACTTACAAATTTTGAGACTTGGAACACTTTCTGATGCTACAAAAATCAACACTCCCTCTTAGCGAGGAAAGTATTCTAGCAAAGTGCTTGCTGCTGCATGTTGCTAAATGCTTGAAGCATCTCTCTGCTTATTTGTTGATGTAGTTCCTGCCCCTCTTTGCCCGTGTTGTTGTCTTCTATCTTGCTGCCCATGACATATCCAGCATCAACACCTCATCTATCTTTGCGGCTCTACGAATCACAAGAAGCTATCCATTCACCTCTTGAAATGGATTCTTGATCATCCCCATCTTTTTTCTGAAATAGACAAACTTGGTCTTTCCCATGTTGAGATTTTGTGTATTTGGGGTAGCATCAGTTGTGCTATAGCTCCCAAATTTTGCGGAGGGACTAGAGTACACTTGATCTACAAGACCCAGAAATTGATTTGGGAAATTTCATCTGGTTTAGGAAATATTAAATTAATTAATTATTTTAATGTATTTCCTAAGTTAAAACATAGGAAAATAAGATAATTAAAGTGAATTTAATTAAACATGTGATGAAATTGTCTTAAGTCAGACGGATCAAGGCTTCTTTTAATCTTAGCCATTGATTCAAGATCTGATCATGGCCGTTGGTTTCCCAACGAGAAAAGTATAAAGGAAAGGCTTGAGGTCATTTGTAAAGACACACAGAGGCAGAGCACTGAAGCTAAGCTAAGATTCTAGGGCAGGGTTTGCTAATAATTCTCAGAAGTGTTTCAGCTGCAAAGAGGGGAATTTAGGCCTAGGGGATGATTTGATCTCGAGGTATAGAATACACAAGAGGTAGAGATCAGCTCAGAGACAGCGCATAGAAGCAGGGAAGCTGCAACAACAAGGACAGTGCAGTCCCTCCAAGGACAGCATGATTTTTCAGCAGGAAATCCTCAAGGGTTATGCAGAGACCCTAAGGAACAACGTACGGCCTGCGTCACCTAGTCTGGGGTAACGCAGACCTTTCCGGAGCAGCGCTGAGAGTCAGAGGGACTTCAGAGGGCTGACGCAGAGGCTTTCAGGGGTAGCGCTGGGGTTTCTAGGCCCTAATCTTGGCTGATTTCTGTAAATCCCGTTTGAGGGTTGTTGGACATTGAGTTCAATGCTCCCTGTGTGTTTCGCGACATGGATTAACCGCCTCTCGTGGATCCTAAATTTGGCAATTGTAGCAGAGACTAACGCCTGCGGGTTTTGCTCTAACAGCAATCGTGATTCCAACAAGTGGTATCAGAGCTACAGGTCTCGAGTTCAAAACTCTCCCTGTGTGTTTCGTGACATGGACTAACCGCCTCTCGTGGATCTTAACACTGGCGATTGTAGCAGAGACTAATGCCTGCGGGTTTTGGTCTAACAACAATCGTGATTCCAACAAGGGTGTGGATCAGTCATTATTTTGGCCCTAGATCAGCCGTGAGTTGTAGATCTAATATTTCTCTGTCGAGTTTTCCAGATCTGGAACCCAGGCTTGTTGTATTCAGAAAATTCTTAATAATAAAACCCTCCAGCAGCGAGAGATCGGTTTTCTTGCATTGGGTTTTTCCCGGGGACTATTTGTCCAGAAATACCATGTCACTTTGTCTATGTGTGCATAAACTTGTTCTAGATCTGGATTGGTGGAGATCTGTTACATGTTTTGCTTCGATTTTAACTTGAATTTATTCAGTTAATAACTTATCTAAGTAGGAGGAGCATAACCAGATTAATATTAAATAATTTCTGCATAAAGTGTAAAGATTCAGAAATTTCCACATGGTATCAGAGGAATTGCAGATCTAGGAGGGTCACCAACAAGAGACTTGCAACTGGAAGAGCAGCAGAAACGCAGATCCGAAGGGATAACGCAGTTTTTAGAGGCAGATTCACGCAGAGGGAAGGGTGACACTATCTAACGTTGTCTCCTAGCAAACCCACGCAATTACTGCGCAGATGCAACTCAGAAACAACGTTGGATTGGTTTGAAGCCAACCAGTCTGATTCAGATTTGAATCTGTCAGATCCATAAAAGACTAAAGAAAAGCTGCAGAAATTCAGAAGGTGTTGGTGGGGTTAAATTTCTGAAGGTTTTCAAATTTTTAGCCTTAGCACAAGTGACAAAGAGTAGGAGGAGATCAGCTTCTCAGAGAGTTTCTAGCCAAAGAAACTTGCAGTTTGATCAGAGGATCAAAGAGAACTGAATCACTGTTGATTTGGCAGATTTCCAAGAAGGGAAATCAATTGTCAGAGGGAGCAAAAGGTGCTTGTTTCACCAAGGGCCTTAGATACATTTCTCTAGCAAAGAGAAGAAGAAGTTCCGACAAATTATGAGTAGATGGCTCCTGATGGACTGCGTGATCAGGATAGGCTGGATGGCCTCTCAAAATTTTCAGTTTGAAGGCAAGGATCCTGATAGTCCTTGAGACATACAATCTTAGAGACCATGCAGAGCAAACTCTAGCCACATCGACAGATCCGGATCTCCTTCGGAAGCATAAGGAAGCTGCCGAGCATGCCAAGCAGTTGATTATGGATGGAATCAAGGACCATATTGTACCACACTTAGCTGAGAAGAATACAGCTAATGAGATGTGGAAGACCTTGATCTCCCTATATGAGTGAAAATCTGTCCAAAGAAAGATGTCGTTGGAGACTCAGATGAGGTCATTCATGATGACCAAGGGAGAAGACATGAAGCATTTTCTCTTCAGATTGCAGTCAATCAGAGATCAGCTGACTGCAACGGGTGCAAAGGTGGATGATGATGTGATAGTCAGGATTGCCCTTAATGCTGTCACAGATGAGTGGGAAACCTTTGTCCAAAGTATCTTGGGCAGAGCGGACCTCCCAGATTGGGATAGCTTGTGGTCAATTCTGCGACAAGAAGAACTCTGCAAATTCACCAAGAGGCAACACAGCTCTGGATTGAGCAAAGTAAAGAAGGAAGATGAGGAAGATTCAGCCTTGGCATCGAAGAAGCAGCCAAAGAAGAAGAAGGATCTTTCAAAGTTCAAGTGCTTCTAGTGTGGTGAAATGGGACATTTTGCCAGCAATTGTCCTCAAAAGAGAAAGGACAAAGAAGCATCTTCTTCCAAAGCAACTGTGGCAAATGATGGGTCAGAAGATGATGCAACCATGAGTGCTCATGAACCACGGAGGTGGGGTGACATGGATATGTAGAGGAGCTACATAGAAGCAGGCAGGATCCTTGAGCAGTTCATCTCTTGGATCGCATGCGAGCTACGACAACCTTAAGACAGTAGCGGGACAAGTGGAGCAGTAGGTGCATAGATCACAGATGAAGCAGAGGCAGAGGCAAAACTGAAGACTGGAAGGAGCAGCACAGAGCAAAGTAGTAGCAGCATAGAAGTAGCAACAACGCAGAGGCTGATGTGACTTCAACGGTGCATAGCAGAGCTGCTTACGCAGTGTAGAGCTGCAGCAATGCAAAAGGCTTCAGAGGGACAGTGCAGTGCAGCAGCAGCATGAGAGATTTCAGCACAAGGGAGTTGATGTGACTTCAATAGTGCAGAGGGAGTTTGCTTACGCAATGCAGAGTTGTAGTTGTGCATCATCCTTCAGATGCCAACACAGATCTGTAGCCTATGGAACTTCGGTGATGAGGATGCAGCCCATCTGACTTGTCTGTCAAAGATTGGGCAGGAGATTCAGTTGTTTCTCTCAACAACTGAAGTTGCAGTGCAGCAGATCAACAGTGGCAGTGCTATGAGCAGCACAGATGCAACAAATTGAGAGGGAGCTGCAGTATAGAGGTTGCAGTGGCAGTGGCAGAGTCATGGGCAGTAGTACAGAATGGCAACAACAGTGCAGAGTTGAGTGGCAGCAAGCCAAGCTTCAGCAGCACAGAACCAGTACTCAAAATCATGTAATGCATAGTGTGATGTATTGCTAGAGCACACTCTTGATGCTAAGAGGGAGTGTTGAGATTTTTTGTATTTGGGGTAGCATCAGTTGTGCTCTAGCCCCCAAATTTTGTGGAGGGACTAGAGAACACTTGATCTACAAGACCCAAAAATTGATTTGGTAAATTTCATCTGGTTTAGGAAATATTAAATTAATTAATTATTTTAATGTATTTCCTAAGTTAAAACTTAGGTAACTTAAATAATTAAAGTGAATTTAATTAAACATGTGATGAAATTGTCTTAAGTCACACGGATCAAGCTTTCTTTTAATCTTAGCCATTGATTCAAGATCTGATCATGGACGTTGGTTTCCCAACAAGAAAAGTATAAAGGAAAGGCTTGGGGTCATTTGTAAAGATACACAGAGGCAAAGCACTGAAGCTAAGCTGAGATTCTAGGGCGAGTTTGCTAAAGTTCTGAGAGTGTTTCCAACTGCGGAGAATTTAGGCCAAGGGGATGATCTGATCCCGGGGTCTAGAATACACAAGAGGCAGAGATTAGCTCAGAGGATAGCACAGAGTAACAGGGACACTGTAGCAGCAAGGACAATGCAGTCCCTCCAAGGACAGCGTGATTTTTCAGCAGGAAACCCTCAAGGGTTACGCAGAGACCCTAAGGGGTAGCGTAAGGCCTGTGTCACCTAGTTTAGGGTAACGCAGACCTTTCCGGAGCAGCACTGAGGGTCAGAGGGGCTTCAGAGGCTGACGCATAGGCTTTCAGGGGCAGCGCTAGGGTTTCTAGGCCCTAATCTTGGCTGAGTTCTGTAAATCTCGTTTGAGGGTGTGGATTAGTCATTATTTTGGCCCTAGATCAGTCAGTGAGCTATAGATCTAATATTTTTCTGTCGGGTTTTCCAGATCTGGAACCCAAGCTTTTTGTATTTAGAAAATTCTTAATAATAAAACCCTCTAGCAGCCAGAGACCGTTTTTCTCGCATTGGGTTTTTCCGGGGACTATTTGTCCAGAAATAATTGTGTCACTTTGTCTATGTGTGCATGAACTTGTTCTAGATCTAGATTGGTGGAGATTTGTTATGTGTTTTGCTTCAATTTTAACTTGAATTTATTCAGTTAATAACTTGTCTAAGTAGGAGGAGCATAACCAGATTAACAGTAAATAATTTATGCATAGTGTAAAGATTCAGAAATTTCCACATCCCAGAACTTTCGTGAGGATATCTGCCACTTGTTCTCTTGTAGGAGCGTACTCCAATTGTACAGCTCCCCTTTGAACAGAGTCTCTGATGAAATGACATCTGATGTCAATGTGTTTCGACCGATCATGAAACACAGGATTCTCAGAGAGCTTGATGCAACTTTGATTATCACATAGAATGTTGGTCGTCTCCATCTTCTCCTTGAGTAAGTTCACAAGCAATTTCTAAAGCCATATGGCCTCACACAAAGCCGTGCTTGCTACCATATATTCAGATTCTGCAGAGCTTAGGGCCACGGATTTCTTTTTCCTACTGCACCAGGAGGTCAACCTGATCCAACACTGAAACAATACTCACTGGTACTTTTCCGATCTACTGGGCTCCCAGCCTAATCTGCATCAGTGAACCCACTCAACCTGATGTCATTGCCTCTAGTGTATTTTAGTCCAAGGTCGATTGTTCCTTGTAAATATCTGAGAACATGTTTGGCTGCTGCCCAATGAGCCCTCCTAGGTTCCACCATGAACTGAATGAGAGTATTGTTAGCATAACAGTTGTCTGGTCTCGTTATTACCAAATACATCAAAGAACCTATGAGTTGCCTATACAATGTAGCATCAGCCTCATCATCTTTGGATGTGTCAATTTTCTTCCAATTGCTAATCATTGGAGTAGCCATGGGTCTACAGTCCTCCATCTGAAACCTTTTCAGAACTTCTGTAGTATATCTTCCTTGACCAAGGAAGATCTCACCCTTCTGCTGCCAAACTTCCAACCCCAAAAATAATGCATCATCCCTAGATGCTTCATGTCAAATTCCACAGCTAAATTCTCCTTGCAGTCCTTGATGAGCCTAGATGATCCTGTTAGGAATAAATCATCTACATACAACACTAGTATAAGAGGCTCATCCCCTACTCTCAGATAGTAGAGATTGGGATCTCCGTCACTCTTGACAAATCCCATTTTCTGCAAGTAGCTATCAATTTGACCATACCAAGCTCTAGGGGCTTGCTTCAGTCCACACAAGGCCCTCTTGAGCCTGCACACATGAGTTTTCTGCTCATGCATCGCAAAGCCCTCTGGTTGTTCAATATATACTTCTTTTTCTATCAACCCATTCAGGGACGCAGTCTTGATGTCCATCTGGTGCATCTCCCATCCCATCTGCGCAGCAATGGATATCACAGATCTAATAAAAGTATATCGGGCTTCCAGGGTGAAGGTTTCTTTATAATCTATCCCTTCCTTCTGAGCATATCCCTTAGCCACAAACTTGGCTTTAAATTTCTCGATGCTTCCATCTACAACATATTTGATCTTGTAGATCCATCTCGATCCTACAACTGATCTGTCCTAAGGCCTGGGAACCACTTCCTAGAAATCATTCGTCATGATGGAGCTGTACTCCTCCACCATCGCATCGACCCATACCTAGTGCTGAGTTGCCTCCAGAAAATTAGATGGTTCCCCAACCTGCGCTACCAAAGCTTGGTACCTTTCAGGTTGTTTGTGCTACCTCTTCTCGTTTTGGGGGGGCTCCGATAAACTCTTTTGCATCCCTCAGAATCTGTTGTAATTCCCAGCTCGTCCTACCACTAGTAGTGGGTGGATCCACCTGCTCTCCTTCTTGCAAGTCCTCGGGAGATGTATCCCTTGGATCCCCATGCCTTGGAGAGGCACTCGTATTACCCTCCGCAGGTCGTTGTGGTTGGACCAATGGATCCTCCTCAGACTGTGTAGCAGAAGGCATCTCCCGGGATTTTCTGAAGGCCCTTTCCTCCATGAATTTCACATCCCGTCGTACCACAATATTCCTACTCTTAGGAATGTATGTTGGGTGTGGAGCCTGATTATCTTGTTTATTTTGTATCACAGCCTTGGACCCCTATACCTTAATGGGGCGGCAACGCCGCCCGTAATTAAACACTGCCTGGGGGGTCCAGCCCCCCTTGGCGAGGGGTTTCGAGGGCAGCGCCCTCGAAGCTAAAAACATATGTAAAATTGCCTTGTAAAAGTATAGTAATTTCTAGTCAACCTGGGCCGTTCATTAGGCGGATGATCTGACGGTAGAAGTTATGTTTAGTTTAGGGTTTTTTTGCCCTAGAAGGCAACCCCTTGCTTGTATGAGGGTATTGTATTGCGGCTGTGTATTGTATGTGTATTCTCAAAGCGAGAAACGGATAGGGAGACTGAGAGAGAGAATGAAGGATATTACAAAGGATCTGCTGTAGGTTGTGTCTCTTCATTTTGCTGGATAATAGAAAGGAAGGATTGGCTGTTCGGGGTGGACGTAGCCCAAACTGGGTGAACCACGTATATTTGTGTCTCTCTAGTTTTATGTGTTTCTTGTGTTTGTGTTTCCACATATATATTTTATGTGTTGCATTGCTCTGTAATATATAATTTTCTAACAATGTATATACGGTAAGCCTTTGCGTTCTCACTATATCCCACTGATATCCCTTTTCCGCAGTCTTATCCAGCTTCTTCCTCTTCTCTTCGGGCACATGACAATATGTCGCACTGCCAAAGATCCTAAAGTGGCTCACTTCAGGCTTGCTGCCAGTGAAGACACTTTCTAGAGTGATCTTACCCAATGCATTATGAGGAATCATGTTCTATACGTAGACAGTTGTATTACAAGCTTCATCCCACAGAAATTTGGGCATCTTTTGATCGTACAACATTTCCCTTGCAGCTTCGACAATAGTTCTATTCTTCCTCTTTGCAAATCCATTCTGCTCTGGATTTTACGGAGCAGTCCACCCTCTCCTGATGCCTTCCCTTATGCAGAACTCTGTGAAGTTTTTATCCGTGTACTCTCCACCATTGTCTGATCGCAATGTCTTGATCCACTTTCCTGTTAGATTCTCTACCAGAGCTTTAAACTCCTTGAATCGGCCAAAGACTCCGTCCTTGGTCTTAAAAAATTAGATCCAGGTCTTCCTGGAATGGTCATCAATAAAGGTGACGAAATATTCAGCACCACTAAGAGCTCTAGTGGACATTGGCCCACAGATGCTTGAGTGTATTAGGCTCAACACACTCTTAGCCATATTGTTGCTTCTATGGTATGTTTCCTTGGCATACTTTTCCAATACGCACCCTCTGCAAACATCGCCTCGCTTGGTGTTCAGTTCTGGAACTCCCGTGACAGTCTTCTTGAGAACTCTTAACGCCCCATGATGCAAGTTCCCCATTCTCCTGTGCCATAGCTCATTCAAGTCCTTCTCATCAGTGCTTCCTATCAGTGCCATTGGAGATTCAAGTTGTAACTTGTAGAGTTTATTGCTCCTGACTCCGATTTGTGCTTTCTTCTTCCAACTTGGGTGTTTGACGTATACACTATTTCCAATGAAGTAAATGTCATAGCCTTTGTTTTGAAACTGCGACACAGAGAGTAAGTTCATCCCCAAACCAGGCACATGCAGTACATTAGTGGCCCGAAACATATTACCAGCTTCCGTTTGAAATACCATGGTACCTCTTCCAAGAGGAGTACATTTTGCCTTAATGCCCATGGTGATTTTAAAGTTCATCTGCTCTTCTTGGTAGTTTGAGAAACATTCTCGCACTCCCGTCATGTGAGCAGAAGCCCCAATGTCAATGTACTAGAGCTCAGGAGAAGCAGAGCCTGACACACAAGAAAATTCTTCTTCCAATTTGGATGCCAGAACAGGAACATCGTGATCCATCTATTCTTCCATGCTTCCCTTCTTCTCTGGAGAACTACGTGAACCATTTCAAGTTGTTTTTGCAGCAACGTCTGATCTATGTTTTGTCGCTGGTTTTCTGCTGCTGTTACTCATCTATGGCTCTGATACCATGTGAAAATTTAAAATTAGAAAAATATTTCTGCAGTGGTAGATTTATTTCTCCTACTTATTATTTCAATAAGTTATTTACAAAATTCTTCCAGTAAATTTCGAAATAAATACTACTGCAACATTCACTTAAGTATATGCAAAGAAAGGAATAGTAAGAAATACAAGCATAAGAACCAATCACATGTACACACTTATTTTTGGACAATTGTCCCCGGAAAAACCCAATGTGGGAAAACCAGTGTAGCAGATGAGGGTTTATATATTATTCTTCAGCAATGAAATTCTTTACAAGGAAAAAACTGGCAAACTTCTTTAGAAAACACCTAAGATAAATTCTCTGGAACCCTCTGGGCATTTTCTGACACCCAGAAGACCCACTGCCTCCCTTTGCGTCACTCTCTGTATCTCTTTGCGCAGTCCCTGCGTCAGACTGTGTCACTCTATGTGGGCTCTCTACGATGCCTTCTATGGCCCTCTGCGTCCTTCTCTCCTCGACCTTTGTCACTGCTGACTCCCTCTCCTTCTTTTACCTCTGCAACTCTCCCTCTAAAATCGAATTCTATTCCTTCATAATCGACTTCCTTCGGGTTACTGAGTGTATGCCCGACTTTCCTTCCAAATGACCCTCAAGCCTTCTTTTATAATCTTCTCATTGAAGAATCAACTACCTAGATTAGAAGTCTAATCAATGGCCAAGATTAAAACTTGACTTGATCTTCATTCTCTATAAGATTCACACTCTGTTTTATTAATACCCATTAATTATTTAATTTCCCTAAGTTTAGGCTTAGGGTCTACATTAAAATAATTAATTTTTTTAATAAAACATAATCCGAGTGGAATTTCCACAAACGCTTTCTGGGTTCTTTGGAATATTGATGTCTAATCCTCCTTACAAATTTTGAGATTTGGCACACTTTCTGATGCTACAAAACTCAACAGTTGAGCATGCACATTCACTAGGGGAGTTTCGATCAGCTCCAGTGGCCAACCAGTTTATGGGCAGACTCCTTGGGTTGTATTGGTACAACATTGGTATGCGGGTCCACGGGGTGATCAACATATTTTGGTAGGAGCTTGTCAAAGGAGGTGGCATTTGCAGGCCACCAGATGGTGGCTTGTATGGAGCCAAGGATTCTTCACCTTTGTGTGGGGCACAGAGGTCGCAGCAGAGCAGAGCAGTGCTGGCATCACTACTGACACATTGGGAGATTCATTTCTCAGACCCCTTAGGGAGGGTTTGGAGTGATGATCCATTCATCGACGGGTGTAGTGATGCGATCGTGGAGGTGATGATACCGATTGGGGGTGGTCTGACATGTAGAGACACAACTCTAGGCCATCACATCCAAGGATGTGTGGGAGCATCTAGCATTGAGTGATGGACTACCGGTGGACATGGAGGTGCATGGTGATGTACCATAGTGTGTTGGACTGCGTTGTGGAGTAGGAGTGTCTTACATCACATTGAGTACATGTGAGAAGTCACTGGTGCATTGACACAGACAAGGCACGGGACGGTACAGGGTGGTACAATAGTAGCAGGGCGTATCCAGCGGTGTACAGGGGTATGCCGTAGTGTGAAGTGGCATGTTGAGGAGTACATGGATGATCAGTGGTATGCCAGGGTGTATGGTGTTGCATAGCGGGGCCTTAGAGTATTTCCTCCAGGAAGACTCGTGGATGGAGACACCGGGCATACCTTTGGCGGTAGTTCACCCAAGATCGATGGGGAGACAGATGAGCGACGCTTGACAATATCCATGGGGACTTACACGCCTAACCCTCTTCTACATCACTCACGAGCATAATCAATTTTTGTTGTTGTCCTTTGGCACTTTGGGCATGAGCAGCGGGGTACACGAGGCTCACCCAAGATATTTGGATGACCCTCAGCACACTAGGGGAGAGACTTCTCAACAGTTTCATTGGGTCGGTGCACTAGTTGACAGCCACAGGTTGGGGGATGAGATGATCACCTGCAGGGGTGGCAGATCAATCATCACTGAGCCTACACCTGGGGAGTGGGTCACAAGGGAGACATGCGTCACTCTTTTCTCAGGGCATGTCGAGACCATGCATGAGCAGAGGATACTGGGTACAGCTGAGGTAGCATCCTAGTATGTTTCTGGGCTCCATACAATGTATCGGCACATTATCGAGAGAGTGGATGGTAGACCCAGTGGAGATGGTTGGCAGGAACAGGAGGGATCCACATACCTTGAGTCGCTTACGAGTATCAAAGATCCATTTATTGGTTGCATTCAAGGGGTGGCTAGTTGTCACATGTGGCTTCCAGGGGTCATCAACACTACAAAGTGGCAGGCACAGGGCAGGAAAGCATGCATCAAATTTTCCCATGATATATGGACCCGCTATCTTGGTCATATGCAGGGACTAGAGATGACACACGGAGGGATTCCTACAGTTGTCAGAGCTATTGTGTAGCAAGTCCGGCTATGGGAGGCAGAGATTCAGCTGATTGATAAACCATTTTATCTCGTGATGGTCGGAGTCAAAGACAGAGAGTGATCTAGTTCATTGTTGGGTTGGCACATGGGGGTACTCAGAGGCCTTCATCGGATGGCAAGGTCAACTTTCTCTGTTGCTGCATAGGGACGGAGTTAAATTCGGAGGGGTAGATATTGGCATCATGGAGATGCCTGGGCCAGATGAGCTTCTCTCATAGATCTCCTACCACTATGTAATATCCCCAAAGGGAAATAACCAGTAATACACAGAAATATGCTAGACAGATATACATAAACAAATGCTGGAACCAGATAATAGATCAAGTACACATAGAATGCCTGAATACTAAGCCATTTTATTAATCTCAGAACACATAGATAGGAGTACAAGATAATCAGAATGAGTGCACCTATCCTTGCCCTAGGCAAGTGGAGACCCTCTCAGAACAGATAATGGCTACAAATAAGGACAGCGTCCTAGCTGGCTGAAGAAGAGCTGCTGCTGGAATGCAATGGAGCTACAAACTGAAGACTGGAAGATGGCTGATCTCAATCCTCCAAACCCTCACCAATAAAACGTTGTCTCTGCTAGTGACAGCGCAGAAGATAGATGAAATACCGGCCACAGAACCTCCAGATGGCAAGATCAACTCCTCCAGGCTGAAAACACTGAAAACGCTGTCAAATCTCACTCACCAGACTCTGCTCATCAGATCAGCGTCCTCCCTGACTGGATCTGCGTCCTCTCTCCCTCAGATCTGCTAGATCTGAATCCTCCTTTCCAGATCTGTGTCCTATCACTCCAGATCTGCGTCCTCTAAGGCCAAATCTGCTGCTATCTCTTAAGATCTAGGCTGGATCTGACAGTATCTCCTCAGATCTGTATCCTCCAAGGCTGGATCTGATGCTATCTCTCCAGATCTGCACTCTCCAGGACTGGATCTATCAATATCTCCTCAGATCTGTATCCTCCAAGGTTGGATCTGATGCTATCTCTCCAGATCTGCACTCTCTAAGGTTAGATCTCTCAGATCTGCGTCCTCCAAGACTGGTTCTGCCAATGCCTCCCTAGATCTGCGTCCTTTCTGCCTTAGCCAACTGAATCTGCGTCCTTCCTTCTCTCTGGAACAGCGTCCTACCTCTCAGATCTGATCTGCGTCCTTCCTCCCACTGGAACAGCGTCCTGCCTCTCAGATCTGCGCAGACACCAGAAGGGGTTTCCTCCTCTCTAAATCTCCACCAGAAAACTGCTGCTACTTACCACTGAAACTGAAGGATGATGCTCAGAAATAACCTTACCAGGGTAGGCACTCGAAGTCCCCCGAGGCTAATGGTGAAACCAGAAAATAACCTTACCAGGGCAGGCACTCGAAGTCCCCCGAGGCTAAGGGTGAGATCCCCGACCGGAGACACTCGGTTGCACTAAACAGTGCTGCAGACCGACTAAACAACCGGCGTGCTGAAGCAGACAGAAGTCTAGCTCTCCAAATCATATCAAATCATGCCTGTCCAAATGAGGTGAGAACCCCACCTTTTATAATGCTAAACTCCCTCCAAAACCTTAACTGCGTCCTTCACTCTCCTTGGCCTGCGCAGTTAACCTTGGGTCAGCCCGATGCCTCCCCATCATACTCATGTGGACCCCCAAGGCCCCCTCTCTAAGTTATAACGTCCATCAACTAGGAAAAGAACACTTTATTTATAAAGTGAGGTGACTAAAGTGAGGTGACCCCTCTTATTTCTCACTTTATTTATTACTTCTAGCTAAAGCGGCAAAATTAAACAAAAAGGAAATATTCCAATTAGCAAAGCTAATTGGGAATATTACAGTCTCCCCCGGCAAAACGTTGCTTGTCCTCAAGCAACTGAAGTGATGGATGCTGTAAAGTCTGCTCGCTCTCCCCAGTGGCATCCTCATCCGGCAAAAATTGCTTGTTCTCAAGCAGTGCTTGAACAAGCCTACTCTCTCGCTGATGCTCCTCACCGATACTGCAAAATGTGCCTGGGTCCCACTGAAACCTCTCTATCTCCTGCATCACCCGGATACGAAGGGATATCTCAATGCCAGGATCCCAAATTGATTTCTCATGATACCGGCCAACCAACAATCCGCCCGGGTCCCATCGCCACCATGGCCAATAATAGCCCAAGTCCCATGGCTCGGACTGCTCACTGCCTCTGGCTATGACTGAAGACCATGACCGCTGCTGCTCTGCATCTATGACTGTGTAAGCTGACCCATCAACTGTGAACCAACTCGTCACCTCTCTCCGATCAAGGCATGGAGTCGAAAATATAATGAGGAATATCTCCCTCCTGTGGATCCTCCATCTCCAAGCAATCATCCAGACCAAATGAGCCACCTCCCAACAAGGCAACTCCTGAAAATCTCCTTCCACCTCAAGCTCTGGTAATGAAGGTGGGCTGAAAATATGAACTTGGCAAGCATCATAGCTTACCCCATGCTGTCCTTCTCTCCACTCATGATAAGTGTAGAGTCTATGCTGATCCTGGGCTGCAAAATCATTGCCCTCCAATGGCAAAGTGAAAAACAATCCACCATAGAAGGTTCCTCTATCAATGAAGAACAAGCTGGCCCAAAACAAACCATCCATGAAGAATATGACATGGTCATCATGGATCACCCTAATGAGATGTTTGCTGAAGGTTCTACATGAGGATACATAATGCAAACAATTTCTCACAAGGATACAACGTAGTCTCATCCACTGCAACTTCAGAAAATCACATGGCAAGCAATGTACAAGATTCATCACATCTACTAATGGATAGTAAATGGCTGAATATGATAACAACATAAGGCCAAACACTTGCCCATAGCCGTACAATGGATGAATATCAATCTCATGGCCTACCTCAAAAGAGAACACATATGTAGTAGTGGTGGCCATGCCTCCTCCCATGCTCCTATTAGAACATGTAGTGCAGAAAATACTCAAAGGCACATTCAGCTCATGTGTCTCTCTCATAATCAAGCCTCCCATACCAATCTGACCATATGCTGGAAGTAAGATGGTACATGGATCCATAAATGAGTCCTCCATAGTGTTTTGGCATGCTATGAAGAAGAATGAACCATGTGCTGCAAGAAGATAATCCTCCCAAGTCAAGAAGAATATGCCATAGATGTCTCTATCATCATTACCTCCTCTTTGTGCAACAAATATGAAGTGATCCTGGGACCTATGGGTTATAGATCCACCATATCTCTGCTGCGCACACTTCATCCATAATGTTCTGCTCCAAGGTGACAACACTGGGAGCTCATGCAAATAAGCTCCTGTCAATACAAGACTCTGCTCTTTGACATGCTCCTTGTCAAAGACTCCTCTAATACTGCTGCAACAAGTGTGGAGTACTCCCCAAGATGGAAGTGCTTCCCCGTCATCATCAAAGATCAAGGAGATAGTGCCATCCCCTCTTCCTGCAACATCATGCAAAGTATGAGAGCAAATCTGCCCTTGCTCTCCCAGAAACAAACCAAGCAACCAAACAATTTGCTGCCTCCCCATACTTCCATCATACAACTCATGTGATGAAGACATAACGAGTATCATAGCAACACCATGCATACATACTCTATGCTGCTCCATGATGCGAGTATCCAGCCATCTTTCCTCCACCCTCCGACTCTTAGGAAGAGTGTTTGCCAAGAGATGGCCAAACTCTTTCAAGAGTAACCAGCGCAGCCAAGCCTCCTGCTGCCTGGTAGCACAGATCTGCAAGTAGCCCCCTAGCTCCTTGCTCATCATCCCCATCCACTCAATCACTTGTGGATGCCTCCTTCTCCTCATCCTGGTACTCCTCCCATGAGGGCTACCATCCTCCCAAATCAAATTTATGATTTTGCACTTCATGGGATTTCGAAATATAAACTTCTCAAGGATCAATGAGACCCTATCAAGAATCAAATAGGTGGTAGGCAAAAACCTCCCATCATGATGTGTGTGGCTCAAGGAATGTCCAACACAAGCATGAGAGATGTTATCCATCCGAAGATGTCCCCCATCTTCTATCTGCTCTTGTGAGAAGGGAAGAAAGTCATTGCACCCCATGGTGTGTCGAAGTGCATCTCCAATGAGATCTCTCCTTGAGACCTCCCCTTCATCCATAGTCTGCTCCATCGAGTACCAACTCAAAATCTCTCGCCATCCAACCTCAACACGTGGCTGCTGTACCCTGTGCAACTCTGATCGTCTCATACCACTATCCAAGTCAACATATGAGACTTGACTAGGTGGCTCTGCCTCTCTCTCTCCAACGGGAAGAGATGACCCAACAATACTGCTAGTCCCATTCATGCATGCCTGAAGGGGAATGATCTGACGCTCCCTCGTGCCCTCTGGTTGTACCATCAGGGAATCCAGCTGTTCCCCAATGCGGACCAACTTGGCCGCCGACTTGGCATAAGTCACTCTCATACCCTCCAGCTCCTGGTCCTGCAACAAAATGGTCTCCCGTACTGACGCGACCTTCTCCCTCAAAACTCGAAGGTCCGTCCGAAGCCGATGATACCGCTGTCTGCGACCATCATCCGATACCTCTGTATCTCCT
Organism: Pinus albicaulis; assembly: GCA_034641835.2. Classification (NCBI taxonomy): domain Eukaryota; kingdom Viridiplantae; phylum Streptophyta; class Pinopsida; order Pinales; family Pinaceae; genus Pinus; species Pinus albicaulis. The sequence continues at coordinate 1,313,126,567 of CM076575.1, forward strand.
AGTGCCTCATCGATAATGGATATATCTCCTGATACCTCACCCATCTGTCGTGTGCTGCTACCACCCGAAGACTCGGACATGGCTCCAGTCACCACCTCAGTGGATGGCTCTACCGGGGTAGGCTCTACCTCCTCCACTACGATATCAACCGGCACGGTCAAGGAGGTCTCTAAGGATGGTGAGTCCTGTGTCACACTAGGTGTATCCCCGGACTCCCTGCAATCCTGTGTGTCCTCATCCTCCAAGTGCGAGGTAACCATTTTGATGGTTTCCCTCTCCGATACTCGGTCAAGCTGGAAAGAGGTATCCAACTTGTCCACCCAAGCTCCTTCTGAGCGCCTGGATGACCCGTCAAGTGTCGGTAGATGGAATCTGTCCACTGTGCGCTGTAAGCCCCTATCATGTGAGTGCTTGTTCCCTATGTGAAAGTTGTGAGGTCTACTATCACGCTGGAGCTGAACATAATCTCTACTAGCTGTGCGGTGGTAGTCTCCCTCATGATGATGCCGGTGCCCCCGGTGATGATCACGGAGTCTAATGCCATACTGGATATGGATATATTTTCTGAACGAGAGAGCCTTCATGAACGCTGGTCCTAAAGCCTGGTACTCTGCAAGAATGTCAGCCATCCGACCCGGATCTATCTCTCGCTGTGCTGCTGTCCCTGCGTCCTCTGGCAAGAAGGTAGGCATGGTAGGGCGTGTGGGTGTATGTGATGCCATATGCTGAGTGGCATCATGCTCTCGCAAATGGTGGGATGTGCACGATCCCTCACCAATCTGGAAACCCCTTGAGGTTTCCCGCTGCCTAACCGCTAGCGCAGCGAGTCTCTGACTGATCTGTGACATCTCCTGCACCCTCTGTGACGTCTCCTGCATGTGTTGGAGGAGCATTTCTCTAAATCTCCTCTCATCATCATCAACTGCCATCAGCTCTTTCTGCTATGTGTCTACAGGCTCCTCGGAAACTGCACGGCTGCTGCAAAACCATACTGCTGCTTAACTTCGACCTCCGATTTACTCATTGAAAACTACTCATAAAATTCCAGGAATTTGGGAAGGTGATCCTTGTCCAAAACCCAGAAAAACCCAGAAAACGTTTCTCCTAATTCCAAACTTCAAAATTTGACCCTTTTTATTTTGGCCCTTTTTCCAACTGCGTTTCTGGTATTGCACTGCTATTGTTCTCCAAAATTCCAGCAACCCTATGTATGATCTCTCTCCCAATGTCATAGACCACAGGCTGAGCCAGAATTATGCTCTGATACCACTGTAATATCCCCAAAGGGAAATAACCAGTAATACACAGAAATATGCCAGACAGATATACATAAACAAATGCTGGAACCAGATAATAGATCAAGTACACATAGAATGCCAGAATACTAAGCCATTTTATTAATCTCAGAACACATATATAGGAGTACAAGATAATCAGAATGAGTGCACCTATCCTTGCCCTAGGCAAGTGGAGACCCTCTCAGAACAGATAATGGCTACAAATAAGGACAGCGTCCTAGCTGGCTGAAGAAGAGCTGCTCCTGGAATGCAATGGAGCTACAAACTGAAGACTAGAAGATGGCTGATCTCAATCCTCCAAACCCACACCAATAAAAACGATGTCTTTGCTAGTGACAGCGCAGAAGACAGATGAAATACTGGCTACAGAACCTCCAGATGGCAAGATCAACTCCTCCAGGCTGAAAACACTGAAAACGCTGTCAAATCTCACTCACCAGACTCTGCTCATCAGATCAGCGTCCTCCCTGACTCGATCTGCGTTCTCTCTCCCTCAGATCTGCTAGATCTGAATCCTCCTTTCCAGATCTGTGTCCTATCACTCCAGATCTGCGTCCTCTAAGGCCAAATCTGCTGCTATCTCTTCAGATCTAGGCTGGATCTGACAGTATCTCCTCAGATCTGTATCCTCCAAGGCCGGATCTGATGCTATCTCTCCAGATCTGCACTCTCCAAGGCTGGATCTATCAATATCTCCTCAGATCTGTATCCTCCAAGGCTGGATCTGATGCTATCTCTCCAGATCTGCACTCTCTAAGGCTAGATCTCTCAGATCTGCGTCCTCCAAGACTGGTTCTGCCAATGCCTCCGCAGATCTGCGTCCTTTCTGCCTTAGCCAACTGAATCTGCATCCTTCCTTCTCTCTGGAACAACGTCCTACCTCTCAGATCTGATCTGCGTCCTTCCTCCCTCTGGAACATCGTCCTGCCTCTTAGATCCGCGCAGACACCAGAAGGGGTTTCCTCCTCTCTAAATCTTCACCAGAAAACTGCTGCTACTCACCACTGAAACTGAAGGATGATGCTCAGAAATAACCTTACCAGGGCAGGCACTCGAAGTCCCCCGAGGCTAAGGGTGAAACCAGAAAATAACCTTACCAGGGCAGGCACTCGAAGTCCCCCGAGGCTAAGGGTGAGATCTCCGACCGGAGACACTCGGTTGCACTAAACAGTGCTGCAGACCGACTAAACAACTGGCGTGCTGAAGCAGACAAAAGTCTAGCTCTCAATATCAATATCAAATCATGCATGTCCAAATGAGGTGAGAACCCCACCTTTTATAGTGCTAAACTCCCTCCAAAACCTTGACTGCGCCCTTCACTCTCCTTGGCCTGCGCAGTTAACCTTGGGTCAGCCTGATGCCTCCCCATCATACTCATGTGGACCCCCAAGGCCCCCTCTCTAAGTTATAACGTCCATCAACTAGGAAAAGAACACTTTATTTATAAAGTGAGGTGACTAAAGTGAGGTGACCCCTCTTATTTCTCACTTTATTTATTACTTCTAGCTAAAGCGGCAAAATTAAACAAAAATGAAATATTCCAATTAGCAAGGCTAATTGGGAATATTACACACTAGGCCTCATGAGAGGAGGATACACTCTGCGCAAGATGGGGAGTATCTCATGGTCGGAGTAGCACAATGTCAGCATGGTGGTACCTCTCCGAAATTAGCAAGGGACCCAAGCATTACAGATCCACACAGCTCGATAGCTTTTAGGGATGAGCTATATGCTACATGGGGAGATCATGTAGATCTTCCATTAGGCTTTAGCGAGTCACTGATGGAGTGGGGAACTTCATTAGTATGGTAGGTTGGTCAGTGGGATGACAGCAAGAGGGGCTCATGTGAGCGAGATGCTATCTCTGTCAGGATTAGATGGAAACTTCGAGGGTTTACTCTTGGAGTGCATGGGGTGGACTACTTGGTAGGGAAACTTCATGAGGTATCGGGCATAGTGCCATATTACCATGATTCCCTACTCACTGATGGTGTGCAGAGGGCTTCTGTTACTTATGCATGGAAGGATGGTGAGTGGAGCAGGGGGATCTTCATGTTGGATAGGATGGCTTGGAACCCTGGTATTGAGGGATCCCTTCATATCAAGGTGATGTAGATTTCAAGGATGACTCAGTGGTGCATCTGGGACCTGGCATATTTTGCGGTGACCGTGGGGGTAGCGTCAACTAGAGAGGATGCTTATACAGGAATTGCTTGAGGACAAGCAATTTTTGGTGGGGAGGACTGTAATATTCCAAATTAGTAGTCAACTAATTGGAATATTAATTTTGATTTATTTTGGCATTTCCTAATGTCGGGCAGAAATAAAGTGGGTAGGGGACTCACAACTAATAATTAAGGCAAATAAAGTATTTTCCTATAGTCCCTAAGGGAAAATTGTGGCTTTAGTGGTGGGGTCGAATTGGCCTTGGGTGGCAGCATAGAAGAGGCACGAAAAGGACAACGTGGGATTGGCTAGAGGAAGGCAGCACATGATTAGCCAAGGAGAGGCGACAAAGGCCAAGGTGGGACCCAAGGCATACGTTGGGCCTCAATGGATAAAAGGAAGAAGGGAAGGCTCATTTTGGCATTCATTCATTCATCTTATTTTCTTGGTCATTTTGACTGAAGCACGCTTGAGCCGAAGAGCCAAGTCTGCAGTGTTGTTTAGCACACGAGATCTTCAAGCGGAGATCTCAACCTCTTCCTCGAGGGACTTCGAGTGCCTGCGCAAGAGATAAGTTCTACATTTTGGTGAGGGAATTACACAACAGCAGCAACAGGAAGAGCTTAGCCCCTTCGGGACTGTGCAGAGCTAGAGTAGATTGCGAAGTGATTGCGCAGTTCAGTTCGGTGTCGGGAGTGTGGAGAGCAGCGGAGTTTCAGCAGGAGATTTGGAGGGGAGGTTAGCCACCTCCTACCAGGGATTTTGGTAGCTCTCCAGAGGAATTTTCCAACAGATTCATCCAGAGGTTCGATTTACCCAGCAGCGCAGTGAGCCAAGTCCAAGAGGGCCAGATTTTGAAGTCAAGCTTTGGGCGAACCCTTTCTAGGTTTTTTTGGGTTTATTGAGGATAAGCCAAAAATGTTCGGCAGAATTTTCTGGGCAGGTTTGAGGCTTGAAACAGAGATCCTAACACAACCAGCAGCTAGAGGAGCTAGAGGAAATTGGGCTGAAATTTCTAGGTCAACATCTGGCCAATTCATTTGCGGGTTTTTGTGGGTTTGGTGAGTAGAGTCCGGCGTTAAAATCCTGGAAATTTCTGAGTAGAAGAAGCAACCCAACCAGCAGTCTAAAGTCAACCAGCAGCAGCATTTCTAGGCTAGGCAGCGCAGAGACTGAGTCACGCAGAGGCACTTTTAGCTAGATTTTTTGCTTGGGTTTGAGTTGTTCTTCAAGCCTGCCTTGAGAAGGCACAAGTGCAAACGTTCCAGCACCTCAAGTGTACTCTTTCCCAATATATTAATAAAATGGCTCAGCAGTGATTTTGGCTCCAGTTTGTGTGTTTTAATGGTGTTTACATTTTTGTTGTAGTTACTTGTCTATTGGCACTTTTATTACTGTTAATCCCCATTTGGGATATTACAGTAAGGAAGCATCTACGCTAATGTAATATCCCGGATGGGATATTTTAACTAAAATGCAGAAAAATACTGAATACCACAATTTGCCGTAAAATAATCATTCATTCAACAGAAGATTGCCATGTAAAATTAAAAGACAGGAAACACTGCAATCCAATACCATATAGAACAGAAGAAAAATCTCAGCTTTTATTATAGATAATAAACAGGGGTTTACATATAGATCTGACCCAAGAAGAGCTGAGATAGAAAACTGGCCACCAAGATAAGCTGTTGAACGGCGCTGGCCACAAACTGAACTGTTGCACTCTCCCTCCGGCAAAAACTGACACTGAACCCACTGAAATGATGAAGCCCAAGTTGAAGATCTGAATGATCCTCACACCAAACTCTGAAGCTCTGTGAAACTCCTAAGTGAAGTCTCCTCAAAAGTATTGGGTTTCCGTCCAATACTCACAAATCACCCGAGGGTTTCCGTCTTGGGGCTACTGCATGAAGTAGAGAACCACGTCCTCAAACCTCTCATATACAAGCAAATGATCTACTCCAAAGATATCTCCCAATGGCCTCCTCCCTTTATTTTATAGATCCCTTGGAGCCTTCTAGAGCATTATTTTATTATTATTTTATTTATGGAGCACTTTTCCCTTTTATTAAAATATTATAAAATATTCCTTTTTAATGCAAAAAGGGTATATCGGCTACCACGCCTCCTCCGGTCACTGAAATCTCTGTCTAACTGTCCCATCGTGTAGGTCTCCTCGTCCCGGTTCCAATGAGCTATTACACTAAGGTGTTCCATCGTGTATTCCTCCCGGAATGCCACCTTGAGCATAATCAGCTGAGTTAAGCCCATAAATAACTAAAAATTCCGAAAGTTATCGGAATGCATCGGAACGAAGGCCAAACTGCTCGGATGGTGGAGTATATCAAGCGAATGCCTCCGAACACCATGGAAACTCCTCAAAACTCCTCCAAAAAGCTCCTGAGCCCACTAATAGCACCAATCTGTACATGTGACCTGTCTGCTCCTAACTCTGGAAGTCCCTCCTAGCCCTGTCACGGGTGATACCAAAAATGGGAACATTACAGACCTTTCGCCCCAAGATTGCTTGCCCTCAAGCAATCGAAATATGTGGGCCACTCTGTTGGCCCGCCGCATCTCAGACCCAATGCCTGGATCCCATACCAACCTCTGGGTGCTGCTATGCACCTATGTCAAACCTCTCGGAACAGATCCCTCAGTGCCGGGATCCCAAACTGATCTCTCTCTGTCCCAGTCAACAAACAATCCTCCCGGATCCCAATGCCACCATGGCCAATCATCGCCCAAGTCCCACGGCTCAGGCTGCGCACTGTCTCTAGCTATAGCTGATGCTCTCAGAGGTGAAGCCCACCAGCAAGCATCAATGCTCCCGGGCTCCTGCTGTGCTGTACCTGTAACTGCATATGCTGCCCCACCAACTGCATACCAACTCATCACCTCTCTCCAATCCAAGTCCTGACTCAATCCCATGCTGATCCTGTTCTCCTGGAATCGGGAAGGAGTCCTGAAGTAACGACAACTGGTGCCCTCCTGCCAACTGGAATCTGTAACATCTACTGTGTCTAAGGGCCCCTGCTCCACTGTGCTCGCCACGAAAAATACCGTACCATCAAGAGGGTACCAACTCATGATCTCCCGCCAGTCCATCCTGGAAGAAGAATCCAATGTAGCAACAACCACACATGGAACATGCCCAGGGTGTTGCTGCCAGCCTGTAATCAACTCCCACTGCTCTGCCCTGTCTACCAATGGAAGCTGCCTGTAGAAGGAAGCCCCTCTCTCTATAATGGGCCAAAGCGGGCAAGATATGCTGCAAGCCCCATCGATGTACTCCTGGAGAGTACTACTCACTGAAAATACTGCAGCTCTGTTGATTGCATGTACATCTATCGACACCTCATCAATGTGTCGGCCCAAAGATGGATGCTCCACCATCTCCAACAACTCATCCCTCTCATCGAGAACGTAAAACTCCTGCTGTCCCCTAGCTCCCTGCAGAACTATCCCATCGACCTCCAATGTCTCTAAAGGATATGGATCTGCAACTGGTGTCTGTGCATCTGACTGCTCCTCCTCAAAGGCTGACCCCAATGTTAGCTGCATATCCATCATAGGCTCAATGTGGGTGCCCATCTGGATCTCACCCAAGGGAACGTCATGCCTGATGTCCATAGTATCCTCCTCTACTGATTCAGGCTCCATCATATGCTGCTCTGGCTGAATCGTCACAAGTGACTCATCACCCAGAGTATCACCTATACAATCCCCTGACTGCTCACCCTGCACACCAGAACACAGCTCTGGTCTACTGTCATCATCATCTCTACATGGCTGCTCTCGCTTCCCAGAAGCATCCTCATATGATCCCATGGACTCATCTGAAGAAGAGTCCTCATCCTGGCATACAGAAGGAACGTCTACCTGCTCTACCTCTGCCACCTCATCTGCATCTCTCAAACATGAGTGATCAGGCCCCCAAGGTTCTTTGCAAATGAAGCAAAGTCCCTTCCTCCTCAGCTCATTTCTGCTGCCTGACCCACCAAACTGGAGTAGCTCCTCCCTGGTCAACTGTCTCCTGAATAGCCCAATATTCTGCTCAACTAGCCCTTGGGCTAGCACATAAGTAGCAGGTGAGACCAACTGCTTTCTCCTCCAAATGCCCAACAATCGAGTCTGCAACTCTCGGCTAATGGTCCCATGGTCTCTCATACATGACAACAAAATGGACTGCATGTGTGCTGTGACAGTATCAGGATGATGTCTCCTAATGCTGAAGAAGCATTGGAACATCTGCAGTGTCAAGCCATCACACTCAAGATTGATCATGACCTCATAAGTCCGGGTCATAGCCATGACTTCTAGAACCTTAAGCTTCCTCCCAAATGTAGAGCCTGCACAAGTGTCCAAATCCTGAAAGGTTCCTACTATCAATCTGAAAATTCTTCTCATAATATCATCATTGTAGGGAGGGAAGGGTGTTGTTATCCTCAAGATATCGCTGAAACAAGAGGCAACTATCAGCTGGACTCTCTCACTTGGATGTTCCAAGAATCTGGCTTGTATCAATGCAAGCATAGATGGCTTCAAAGCCCAATTCAAACACCAATCAGATTGCTGTACCTTTGAAAGACAGGATTCCAGCTTCTCTAACATGGGCAAGTCATTCCCTAATCTTCCACTCTTCAAGTCCATCCCAAGTGCATAAAGCCAATCTCCCACTTCTTCCTCCTTTTGTAGGTTCCTCGGATGCTCTTGTTGGAGCTTTCTGGTCTCCTGCTGCATGGTGGTTTAAGGAACCAATGTCTATTTTTATTTTCATCAATCTGTTTAGGAATTCCTCCATGGTTTAGGGTTTAAGGAACCAACCTCTATTTTCATTTTCTTCAATCTGTTTAGGAATTCCTCCATGGTTTAGGCTTAATGAGGACAACAACACAATAATAGTAACAATAATGACTAGCTCACTCAAGCCTTCTCACCTCTGTGACATAACTCTGATCTCATGGACAAGAATTAATTGTCTTTCAACAATACATGGTTAGCAGCATGCTGTAAAGTTCTCTATTAGAAGACCCTCAATTTTCTCAATAAATTTCTCAGTTTTTCATAAAGTTTTATGTGGTCATTTTCATCAAACAGTTCAGTTATGCAATACTGTAGATGTTTTAGCTTCAAACAGATGTACACAGTGAACAGTAGGCCTTCCAAGACGACTTCCAACGTGTTCACATTTAATGGCTCAGAATTTTACCCGAGTGCTAGTACATAAATTGTATTGTAATGAAAACAACAAGAGCAGTCCTCTTCACTGTGCAACTACATTAAAATATAATGGGTTAGAGGAACCTGGTGTGACACAGTGGTGTGCCTCTTCAACTTGAAAATCAGTCCCTTGTGCAACTTGAGCATTGGTGGTTTCTACCTTCTGCTACACCAACATAATTGCTCCAGAAATGTGCTCAGCCATAAGTATTTGCTCACGGCATGAAATACCATTGGAGTTTTGAGAAAACGCAGGCCCTTCTTCTTGAGAAATCGACCTTCAATTAAATTCAGCCAGACTGTTTTCTTTGGAAATGCTGGAATATTCAGTGCAAGAATCGAACCCCAACACCCAAAAGTGATTACGCTTGTTGGTGCATGCAATTAAGCTTCCAAAATCTGCAGCCTTCGTCCAATTAATTCACTGTGTATTACCCTCTCGGCAATGGGAAATTATACTCCCATAGTGTTCCTCAACACACGTAGTCGGCTTCCAAAATAAAAAGGAATTCCACTCTTTGATCACGCTAGACCCTGTAATATGCCAAACGGCTTTCCCCTCGAATTTCCTGGAACCAATCCCCACGGAATTTGAGTGCATTGTTAGCCAATCAACGGTTGGACAGATTTGTCGGCATCATACTTTAATGGCGTCTTCTTTTCTGAGAATGTTCAATTGCCAAAATCACCGTTCACACGCTGGCTGTGAAAGATACATCCTCAATCGCTCACCAGAGCAATAGACGGGTGACTCGACTTTAGTTTACGCATTGACTGTGGCGGCTCCAGCAATTTAATATTGGTCCGACGCTTGAATTCGTTCCCACAGCGATCGCAATGGCTCAATTGAAATTTTGCACAACTCTCGACTCTATCAATTGCAGAATTTCTGCTGGCTTCAAATGCTGAGGAAGATGGCTTTCAACCTGGGCCACATCAAATCCGCAGCTCCTGCAATGAGTAATCGGCCCCAGTACTTGACGGCTCAGTTAAATTTCGTATATATATATATATATTTTTTTTTCCTTAAAATCCGTCTCCAATGATTTAGCAACCCATAACACTTTGCGTCGCTCGTTAATTCATATAGCGTGTTTTCTGGCTCCACGCAGACTCTGTATAATTCCATGCATTTATGGATTTTATGGCATTACGCCCAGCAACTGAGCGGCTCCACTGGCTGACACTTCATGCATTGTATTATTATTGCGGCTCCACTACAGTCGTCTACCCTTCTGAGGTTCGACGTCTTTGATCTCCGCTCTTACCCACACGAATATGATTGTTGTTGCCTTTGCTTCCGGCACCAAAGTAATTCGACCCTTTCAATATCAGACAACCCACGCTGTCTTGGTGATGCCTTTGACGTTGAAGATTGGGGTGGTGACCAACACTTAGAAACTATTTACACCCGCTGCAACTCTTCGACGACATTCAATTCCTATTAAGATCTGCCTTTTGAAACAAAATCTCGGCCCTAATAAATATTGAGCACATATTCAAATGCTGCACAAATAATAGAATGGCCTCCACAAATAACTCACTACAGGAAATGGAATGCAGTGCCCACTTGTGTGTTGCTTTCGGAGGCTGAAGCATTAATTTGTCAAATGATTATTAATCCAACATGCAGAATCAGAATAAAATGTGGTTACCCTTATGCGGCAGAGAGTTCATAGAACAGATAAGATAATTTTCTCCAGAATTATCACAATGAGCAAGCACTTCAAATTTCTTCAAATTTCTTCAAAATAAAACCCTTTGAACTCTCTCTGAAGCTGAACTATAATAAGATCTGAAATCCTCCAACTGAAACCCGCGGCTGAGCCAAGACCAAGGCTCCGATACCACTGTAATATCCCGAATGGGATATTTTAACTAAAATGTAGAAAAATACTGAATACCACAATTTGCCGTAAAATAATCATTCATTCAACAGAAGATTGCCATGTAAAATTAAAAGACAGGAAACACTGCAATCCAATACCATATAGAACAGAAGAAAAATCTCAGCCTTTATTATAGATAATAAACAGGGGTTTACATATAGATCTGACCCAAGAAGAGCTGAGATAGAAAACTGGCCACCAAGATAAGCTGCTGAACGGCGCTGGCCACAAACTGAACTGCTGCACTCTCCCTCCGGCAACAGCTGACACTGAACCCACTGAAATGATGAAGCCCAAGTTGAAGATATGAATGATCCTCACACCAAACTCTGAAGCTCTGTGAAACTCCTAAGTGAAGTCTCCTCAAAAGTATTGGGTTTCCGTCCAATACTCACAAATCACCCGAGGGTTTCCGTCCTGGGGCTACTGCATGAAGTAGAGAACCACGTCCTCAAACCTCTCATATACAAGCAAATAATCTACTCCAAAGATATCTCCCAATGGCCTCCTCCCTTTCTTTTATAGATCCCTTGGACCCTTCTAGAGCATTATTTTATTATTATTTTATTTATGGAGCACTTTTCCCTTTTATTAAAATATTATAAAATATTCCTTTTTAATGCAGAAAAGGGTATATTGGCTACCACGCCTCCTCCGGTCACTGAAATCTCTGTCTAACTGTCCCATCGTGTAGGTCTCCTCGTCCCGGTTCCAATGAGCTATTACACTAAGGTGTTCCATCGTGTATTCCTCCCGGAATGCCACCTTGAGCATAATCAGCTAAGTTAAGCCCATAAATAACTCAAAATTCCGAAAGTTATCGGAATGCATCGGAACGAAGGCCAAACTGCTCGGATGGTGGAGTATATCAAGCGAATGCCTCCGAACACCATGGAAACTCCTCAAAACTCCTCCAAACTCCTCCAAAAAGCTCCTGAGCCCACTGATAGCACCAATCTGTACATGTGACCTGTCTGCTCCTAACTCTGGAAGTCCCTCCTAGCCCTGTCACGGGTGATACCAAAAATGGGAACATTACAGCTAAAGGTTTATTTGTTGAAGCCGAGCCGACAAATTAATTTTCTTAGCCATTGAGTTATGCATATCGTGGTGGGTTAAACTCCAACTCTCGTGGGTTGACTGCTTAGGGTTGAGGACGTGGGACCCCTGCGCGTATAATGGGCAGGTCTAGAGACTAGATCAGGGACCGATCATGAAGATGCCAAAGCCACAAGTGAATTGTGAGGGGGTATCACGAACATTTTAAAGAGCTGAAGGCCCATTCTAGACGTAAGACAGTGGAAGCCATGTAGAGTTGAAAGGAAGACGGACGCCGCAGATTTTAAACATCAGTGGGGCCGAATTGATTGAAACATTATTGGGGTCGATTTCTTTTAATGAAGGTCGTGGGAATAATCCGAAAGCCACTGTATGAAAATTAAAACGTGGAACTTAGCAGCGATTAATCTGAATATTGCCTCCAACAAACTCCTTGGAGAATTTTCAGGACAAAATTCTGGAGTTTGGCATTTGACTTTTTCCAAATATTTCCGGTCGAGTTTCATTAATTGGGACGAAGTCGCAAAGCAAGAGGCGGACAAGATAGAGATATGTGGAGGACCGAACTGCCAGAATCTTGTAAAGGCCAAATTAATTGGAACTCGAATTGCATTAAATCGATTAGAGCTTGAACTTGCCATTCAAACATTTTGGGAGGAAAGTTTCAAATCAATTAATGTTGGGGCCGAGTATATCTTCCTCACAGGAAAGCTTATAATTTTTCGCTGAAGCTGAGGGCATCATTTTATTGGAGGCTGAGATTATAAATTTGGCAGTGTCGTTACCATATCTAATTTGGTCTCAAAAGGATAAATCCATTGGGCCAGATTTACACTTAATTCTCAGAGGATCAATTCTTTGTTGGTGGGTCGAATTTATTATTTCATAGCTAGCGCAAATATTCCTCTGCTTCTCAGCATATTTGCAGTATTCTGGGCAGAAGTTTGATAGGGGTATGATCTCGGATAATTATATATTTTGAAAGGGCTGAATTTGTGCCTCATACAGGAGGGTTGAGATTCAATTGTTTTTGTGTGACTAATAAATTGTAGAGGAAGACTGAATGCACTGAACCTCTAATTGTGTTTACCGCAGTTTGATTCACCATTGGGCCGCACTTTCATGCTGTAGAAGACTTCCTCTCGAAGGGACTGAGTGGAATTTGTTTGGAAAATTTTGGTACTTATAGCCAAGAAGCCACTTGTCTGATTGCACTCAATATCAGAGTCTTTCTTCTAGACCTGTAGCAGACCTTTTTGATAGGAACAGGTCAAGTTGTTGGCTTCAACAAGGTACGTGATTTATTAAAGAGGCTCGAGTTTGGAGCATGCTTCCTGAATACTATTGGACGCCCAAGATTATTTGTTGGACCGAGATTTCCAGGCACTACCAGTGAATTATTTTCCAGATTTGAAGCATCATTTTTGTAGCAGGTTAGAAGTGAAAAGCCATTCACCACCGCTGCAGAAGATGTACTGAAGGCAATCCTGCGTGTGCGAACCAGGTTTCACTATTGTTCACCTTTTAATTTTTTATCCACATATAACAGTCAGTAGTTCAAATTACTTCTGAATGCAATTTTTTATCTTAGTAGTTGACCTGAAGTCTTGTTACAAGTGTCATTGTTCAAGCAACAAACAAAATCTACATATACAAGAAGTTTGTCATGAAACTATTTGTCAAAACAACTCACTAAGAAATTCAACAAACTTAGAAAAACAGTGACCTCATCATTGGACTAAACCATGGAGGAAATCCTAAACAAATTGAGAATATTGAACACAGAAATTGGTTCCTTAAACCTTCATGCATCACTGGACCAAAAACCCATGCAAAACAACAAACCTTTATCAAAAGGAGTCTATGTCATCCTTCAGAAGGAACAACCAAATGATTTGCAGAAGAAGCAGATGATTGGACACAAAATCCTTGCACTTGGAACAGATTTGAAACACATGAAGATCACATGGATAGTCCTTTTCAAACTGGATGAACTAGATGCAATCCTTTCCGAAGTGAGCCAGTCAGAAGGGAGGGGACTCATTTGGGATTTGAACCCCGTTGTGCTTGCTCTTATACAACCCAAGTTCTTGGAAGAACCTTGGTTCAGACTTCCAGTCGCATCATGCCTCAGTAACATTATGAGGTTGATCGCACCTATAGCTCCTTACAATGATGATGTTATGAGGAGAGTTTTCAGACTGATAGTAGAGACTTTCCAAGATTTGGACAACAGTGAGGGCTCTACCTTTGGGAAGAAGCTTGATATTTTAGGAGGTATGGCAATGTTCAGAACGTATGACATCATGCTTGATTTGGGGTGTGATGACTTGGTCCATCAGATGTTCCAATGTTTTTTTAACATTAGGAAAAATCACCCTGATACAATCAGAACAAACATGTTGTCCATTTTGTCTTCAGTCACGGGAGATCGTGATGCCATTTGCAGGGAGTTGCAGGCTAGATTGTTGACCATTTGGAGAAGAGAACAGTCTGTTTCACCTGCTGCTTATGAGCTAACCGAAAGGTTGGTTGAGCAAAATATTATAATGTTCCAGAAATAGTTGACCAGGGAGGAGCCGCTCAGGATTGATGGACCATGTAGCAAGAATGAGTTAAGGAGGAGGGGTCTTTGCTTCATCGGAAAAGAACCTTGGGGACCTGACCACTCATGCTTGAGAGATGCGGAGGTAGATCAGGAAGACATTCCTTTTGTATGTAAGGAGGAGGACTCTTCTTTGGACGAATCCATGGGTTCGTACGAGGATGCCACTAAGGAGCATGAGTCATGCAAAGTTGTTGACAACAGACCATATTTATACAGTGATCAGTCAGTGGACCCTATGGGAGACATTCAGGATGATGAGTCATCAATGATGACTCAACACGAGCATCATATGGTGGAGCATGAGTTAGCTGAGGGGGATGATATGCATGATGAGCCTTTTGGGGAGAGCCAGTTGGAGGTTCATATTGCGCCTGTGATGGATGTGAAACTACCAGTGGGGTCAGCCACTGATGAGGAGCAAACAGATGTACAGACATCTAGCAGGGTGACAGTAGTTGTAGACACTTATCCTCAGGAGGTGTTGGAGGTTGTCAGGGAAGTTCCGCGGGAGGCTAGTAGACAGCAAGAGCATGACATTTCCGATCAGAGGAGGGAGCAGCTGTCGGAGATGGTGGTGCATCAATCTTTGGGCCGACCCACTAATGAGGTGCAGGTAGATGCACAGGCAGTTAGCAGAGCTGCAATACTTTCAAGGAGCAGCACTCTCCAAGAGTACATCGATAGGGCTTGCAGTATATCTGTAACGACCCATTCCCAAGTTATAAACAAAATAATATTAGCGAGTATACGACATACGCATATGATAGCTACACATGCATATATCGCATATCCCGCACTAGTATACATACCTACTAGTATTAAGACTACCTAAGTTAGAGTAATGAATTGAATATTACAATATATCTTATCTCGCTGAGATATAACGAAATATCAACAAGATACCTAACACGTATACTGCTCTATATGCATATGCATGGGAGAGCATTATTCAAGAAAATCAAAATATAATTTAGTAAAAAAAATTATATGTGAGTGGACCAATAAAATAATAATATAATTTAATTAATTATAAAGATAATTTAATTAAGTTAAAAAAAAATAATACAATTTAATTAATCAAAGTTAATATCTCCTTAAATGCATAAATATCCACATAAATGCCATCACATCTACGTAAGTATGAGGAGGTGGAGAAAAGTTATATAAGGAAGGGAATATGAAGGAGAAGGGGGGCTTGGTTTGCGAAATTCTATATTATTGTGAAGAGGAAGTGTTGAGGGATATGAACTGTTTTGAAAGGGAGACTCATCGCTCTTGGAATTCTGGGCACGGGGGCAGAAGAGGCATCTTCTGGGTGTAGGATTGTTTCTTAGATTGGCTGAGAGGAAACGATTGTTTCGGTAACCTGTCTGCTGCATTCACAAGGAAAACCACAGCTCAAGAAATCATCAGTTTCATTCTAGGTATTTTTGTAAGTATAAAACAGTTGCTTATGTAAGTTATAAATTTACTGCTGGTTCCATTTACTTGCATCTATTGCTAAAATATATGTATAGGATTAAATTCATGAATAAAATTGATGATTAAGGGGCTCTACACATGGAGCAACTGGTGCTGATGCCAATCTAGGTGGTGGTGATGGTGACGGTGTTGGCGACGATGATGGTGGAGGTGTTATGGATGGCGATGCATCTCGCTGGCGTTGCCGCTTTTGGTATGTTCTTACCATTGTGACTTTTCCTGGAATACATAATAAATTTATGAGAATTGAGTAAATTTTTAGACTAACTACATATAATTTTCGTAAAATTGAGCTTGCATACGGATAGAGTTCTTTTGCTATTTTACCTGCAGGCAGGTCTTACTGGTACCAAGGTCAAGGAGGGTGGTCACGCGACCTCCTTGTCCTATGCAGGATATTCTATGCTTACTAATTCTAGAGTGAAATGCAAGGATTTTCATAGATCATAGTGTTGTTTCGTAAAATTTGCCTAGAATGTTCAGTCCTAGATGCAGTTATAGAAGGGATTATTAACTTTTTGCTACTTATGACTATAACTAATACTTGGAATTTAATAAGTTTAAATTCTCGTTTTGTTGAATTATCATTATGTTGTCATAGAACGACATCAGAGTAACAAAAGTTTAAGTGTCGTAATAAAATTTAGTGCACATCTTTCGTTCTATAAATAACTTTAGGTATTTATATAATTACACTTATTCTATTTTAATTCCTTTCACAACTTTTAACACTATACTTTTATATATTTATATATAATTTATTATTTATTTTTTATTTTTATTCATTATTATTATTATTATTATTTATTTTATTTTTTATTTTTTATTTTTTTTAATCTAACCCTCAAGGGTTACGACTTGTATATTACGGCCTTGGGCTCTAGCAAACTGTAGGCTCGCATTATATACTTTGGTTACTTTCTGGAGGACGAATAGAGAGACCAGATTGGCTTGACCAGTAACTTACCTTGTGAAAACTTGTTCCAGCTATATTAATAATCTAGAAAGTAGAATTCAGCAAATCCCCATGTTGTCCAAGTTTCATTGGACCAATTAGGCCAGTAAAATTAGTTCGTAGAGTAACTGCAATAGTTGTGGCCTTCTCTGAAAACCTTCAGTTGTGCTAGCTCATATTCTTCTCCACTTGTATTAAATAGCTGAGTATAGCTTTCAAAAGTAATATTTCCACCTTTGCTCAAGAATGTATCAATAGCCCGAGCAATTGCCCATACTATGTCATAAGCATACAATCCAAATACATTGAGATCTGTTTCAACACTCCTCTGTTTTAGCAAATTGTTCCACCTTAAGGTAAAAGCACATAGCTGATCGGAAAGTGGCGTATGTCGACGTAAGCTAATGACACCTTAGAGTGAAGTCATGGTGTCATAATCAAGTATGTTAGAATCTATAGCAGTCGACAGCCAATCTGTAGCTATCCATTTGTTGCCAGCGATCAACATATTAAGGGACCTTACATATGGTATCGGTTCCATCTTCCAATTTGAGAAATGACATTGCTCGGATTCGAACCAGAGACCTTTCTACATTTAAATGGATAAGAAATGCCACCGCCCGGATCTGTCACCCAACGATTCAAATTCAGAAGTCGGAGCCCCTGCACGCATGTCTGGCAGGGAATTAAAGCTCAGACTCTCGGCTTGGATAGTCTCATAGCTGAACCGCTCTAACCAATTGTGTTAGGACGGTGATTTAATGGTGGTGAACCGATTGCATGGCGGTGAAGCGGTTATGGGATTGTGAACGGTGATTTAATGGCGGTGAAGCGGTTATGGGATTGTGAACCCGTGACCCACCCTGATGGGACGAAATAATTTAACATCAAGCAATAAAATTGCAAGCAAACTCAACCCCAACGCATAGTGCCAAGTCAAGCCAAGAGCCAAAGTCTGCATTTAATTATTTAGTACAGCTGGAATTGTTGATGATATCCCGAACCAATGCATTTTCAATAGAGATAGGCGTAAGCGTAGTCATGAAAGCCGCAAGTGTTGACTTCGTTGCTAGGTTATTGTGAACCACATAAAATCCTCGCCATATTCTATTTTCTATTCGGAGTGTGTCAAAGTCCGATATTTTCAGTTTTCATATAAATATAGAACCTCAAGGTTTAGTCTTGTCTCAATATTCTGGACTGCGAAGGGCTCTCTTGGGGATGCATAACTTTAACATGGTAAAAAGGAGAAAAGAAAGGATTCCTTTTTCCATATTTAAAAATACATCTGAGGTCAAAGGTATACATTTGATACGAAGATGGAAGTAGATTACTAAAAAATGAACAAATGGAACAACAACGTTTACAAAGGAAAATAGCCAAAGTATATAAGGTGAGCCTATAGTTTGCTAGAGACCAAGGCTGTAATATACAAGTCGTAATCCTTGAGGTTTAGATAAAAAATAATAATAATAATAATAATAATAATGAATAAAAATAATAAATAAATAATAAATTATATATAAAGTTATTTATATAACGAAAGATGTGCACTAAATTTTATTATGACACTTAAACTTTTGTTATTCTGATGTCGTTCTATGACAACATAATGATAATTCAACAAAACGAGAATTTAAACTTATTAAATTCCAAGTATTAGTTATAGTCATAAGTAGCAGAAAGTTAATAATCCCTTCTATAACTGCATCTAGGACTGAACATTCTAGACAAATTTTACGAAACAACACTATGATCTATGAAAACCCTTGCATTTCACTCTAGAATTAGTAAGCATAGAATATCTTGCATAGGGCAAGGAGGTCGCGTGACCACCCTACTTGACCTCGGTACCAATAAGACCTGCCGTAGGTAAAATAGCAAGAGAACTATACCCGTATGCAAGCTCAATTTTACGAAAATTATATGTAGTTAGTCTAAAAATTTACCCAATTCTCATAAATTTATTATGTATTCCAGGAAAAGTCACAATGGTAAGAACGTACCAAAGGCGGCAACGTTAGCGAGATGCATCGCCATCTCTAACACCTCCACCATCATCGTCGCCAACACCGTCACCATCGCCGCCACCTAGATCGACATCAACACCAGTTGCTCTAGCACCTGATCTAACTACTGTAATGCGCTCATTAAAAGCCATTCTGGAAACATTAAAAAGGTCACAGCCGACCAGTAGCAAAGAGGAACAACCTCATCTAGAGGAAAGACATTCAGAAAAGCCTAAATATTATGATTATAAGCCAGAGAGAGAAGATATTTTCCAGGAACTGCAAAAGATTAAACTCTCGGAATTCTCAGGAGGAAAAGCCGGAGAACATGCCGAAGCATGGTTAGAAGGGATGATAAGATGCTTCGCTCTAAAAGAATATTCCTTTACCTCTAAAACAAAGATCGCTATATTCCAACTCAGGGGGAATGCTCTGATTTGGTGGGGAAATCTAGAAAAACAACTACATATCACATCAGACATCATTCCTCGGGAGCTGTTTGTAGACAGATTTCGTGCAAAATACTTACCACCTTTATTTCAAGAGCAGCAAGCACGAAACTTCCATACTCTAATTCAGGGTAATAAGACCGTGGAAGAATACGAGATAAAATTTATGGAACTTGTGAAATATGTTCCTTATCTAGACACGGATGAACGCCAAGCTGAGCGTTTCATATATGGGTTAAATCCTCGAATCAGGGCCATGGTAAGAATGTGGAAGCCATCAGCGATAGCAGAGGCGGTTGAATGTGCATGTTATGCAGAAGAACATCTGGGGATTAAAAGGGATTTCAGGCCAGCTGAACCATCATAGCAGGGATTTACAGGAAAGACTCCACGAAATTTCTTCCGAGGAAATAGCTCGAGGCCACCTCCTTATGGTAACAGCTTTACTCCAAGAGGAGTAGGAGCAGGAGCTTCCATGACCATTAATACTATAGCTTCCGAATCCTCAAACATCAGTCCTTGGAAATCTCGAGGGACTGGTAGTCGGGGAAGGAATGGGAGAGGAAGGGGACAGAGATCCTGGTCTAGAAATTCACAGTCGGAATCAAGGGGGCCAACCCAGGTCGATTGTTGGGGGTGTGGAGGACCTCATCTTCAGCGTGATTGTCCAAAGAACTCACAGAGAGCAGTAAAAGGACCATCATCAAATACCCGAGGCCATCATAAAATCCATGCCGTTGTCAACAACAACCAAGCAGCGCATCAATCCACTGTAGTGGAATATTCAGGTACAATCAATGGGATAAAACTAAAAATCTTATTTGACGCTGGCGCTACTGATAGTTTTATTTCATCATATACATTAAATAAATGTGGGTTGGCAGCTTGCAAACAAAATGATTTCAGACAGGTAGAAATGGCTTCGGGAGAACTTCAACCAGTAGAATTAAGTGTTGAGGATTGCAAAGTTGATCTAGGAGTCTATTCGACCAAACTAAAAGCATATGTCACAACCCTAGGAACTTACGACCTGGTGATAGGAATGGATTGGTTAGAGTCGCAACATGCATGAGTAGACTGTTTCGGGAAAACAATACTTTGCACAAATGATGAGGGAGAGACAATACAAATCCAAGGTATTAAGAGGAAAGTATCCTTACGGTTCATCTTAGCTATGCAAATGAAACGGTGCTTAAGGAAAGGGTGCCAGGTGTATGCAGTTCAAGAAGTAAGCAAGGAGAAAGGACCATCCTTAGAACAGTATCCGATTCTGTCAGAATTTTCGGATATTTTTCCAAAGGAATTACCAGGACTGCCTCCTAAAAGAGAGTTAGACCTCACAATAGAATTGAAACCTGGTACAAAACCAATATCTAAAACACCTTACAGAATGACCGCTCCTGAACTTCAAGAATTACAAATACAGCTGAAAGAACTGTTAGATAGAGGACACATTCAACCCAGTGTTTCACCTTGGGGTGCTCCCGTAATCTTTGTCAAGAAGAAAGATAGTTCATTACGACTGTGTGTGGACTATCAAGATTTAAATCGGGCCACGGTAAAGAATAGGTATCCAATGCCTCGCATTGATGACCTTTTTGATCAAATGAAAGAAGCTGCAGTGTTTTCAAAGATCGATCTGCGATCAGGTTATCATCAACAAAGGATTAACGAAAGTGATGTTTCTAAGACTGCATTCCGAACTCGTTTCGGGCATTATGAATTCATTGGTGTACCATTTGGGTTGACCAATGCACCTGCGGTATTCATGAACCTTATGAATAGCATTCTCCGCAAATATCTCGATCAATTTGTGGAAGTCTTCCTGGACGACATTCTCATTTACTCTAAGAATGAGGAGCACAAAGAACATCTTTGGATAATATTATCTTGCCTCAGAGAACACAAGTTATATGGAAAATTATCCAAATGCGCTTTCTTTCAAAACGAAATATGTTACTTAGGTCATATCATATCTGGTGAAGGGATCTCTGTAGATCCTGAAAAGGTAAACACAATCAAGGAGTGACCGATACCTAAGAATGCACATGAAGTGCGTAGTTTTATGGGTTTAGCAGGTTACTATCGAAGGTTTGTGGAGGGATTCTCCAAAATTGCAAAGCCAATCACCACCCTCCAGCGCAAAGGTGTTAGGTATGAATGGACTGAGGAATGTGATAAAGCATTTTCCGAACTTAAAATATTATTGACTAGTGCACCCATTTTGCGAGTATTTGATATGGATAACGATTTTACTGTATGTACTAACACATCTAAATAGGGGTTAGGTGCAGTATTAATGCAGGAAGGAGGCATAATAGCATACGCTTCAAGAAAATTAAAGCTCCATAAAGAACTTTATGCTACGCATGATTTAGAGTTAACCGCAGTGGTTTTAGCTTTAAAGATATGGAGACACTACTTGGTTGGAAGAAACTTTGTGCTTAAAAGTGACCACCAAAGTTTACAGTATTTGTTCACTTAGAGAGACTTAAATGCTAGACAAAGACGATGGAGTGAATTCTTAAGTGAATATGATTTTGTAATTTCATATATAAAAGGGAAGGAGAATGTAGTAGCAGATGCTTTAAGTAGAAGACCTCGAATATTTTCCCTCATACCTATCAAGGTGGACTTAAGATATCAAGTACTTGAACATCTCGTAAGAGATGGTACGTAAAAGTAAGGTCGGGGCTTGATAGCAACCATTCGAAGGAACCTCAGTTCGAAGGATATGATCTGGGAGAAAACGGAATTTTGCGATTTCATGGAAGGATGTATATACCAGATAGTGGAGATCTCTGAAACACCATCCTGAGGGAAGCCCACAGAGCAGTGTATTGTACACATCCGGGTGTAAAGAAGATGTATGCTGACACTAAGAGACTCTTCTTCTGGACAGGCATGAAAAACGACATTGTCCAATTTGTCACTAAGTGTCTTAAATATCAGCAGGTAAAAGTTGATCATTGTCACCCAACAGGTCTCCTGCAACCTCATGATATCCCTATGACCAAGTGGGAAATAATTTCTATGGATTTTATCGTTGGGTTGCCCCTTACACAACAAAAGCATAATTCCATTTTGGTTGTGGTAGATAAATTAACTAAAAGCGCCCATTTTATCCCGGTAAGAGATACTTACAAAGTTGCTGATGTAGCCCAAGTATTCATAAATGAAATTATTAGATTTCATGGAGTACCTAAGAAAATAATATCAGATAGAGATCCTCGATTCACATCAAGATTCTGGACTTGTATGCAATCAGCCTTAGGGACTCAGTTAAATTTGAGTACAGCTTATCATCCTAAGACTGACGAGCAAACAGAAAGGGTAAATCAAGTACTAGAAGATATGCTAAGGATGTATGTTATGAACCAACAATCGCGCTGGGAAAAGTACTTACCCTTAATAGAATTTGCATACAACAATAGCTATCACAGTTCAATCGGGATGCCTCCATTTGAACCATTATATGGGAGACACTGCAGGACGTCGTTGAGTTGGGACAAGTTAGAAGACCGAGTAATAGTTGGGCTAGAATTGATCCAAGAGATGGAGGAACAAGTAAAGCTGATTAGGCAACGATTGAAAGAGGCACAGGATAGACAGAAAAGTTATGCAGATACTCACAGGACAAATAGAAACTATGTAGTGGGAGATCAGGTTTTCATCCGCATCAGGCCAAATAAGAGCACCATTCGATTTGGGAATGGGACAAAATTATGACCCTGATTCATAGGGTCGTTCGAAGTCTTGGAAAAAGTTGGATCTGTCGCCTATCGTCTTGCACTGCCACCCCACTTGCACAAAATTCATAATGTATTTCATGTATCTACCTTACGACACTATGTTGCTGACAAATCTCATGATCTTCAATGGAAGGAACTGCAGGTATCGGACAAGGAAACCATTACGGTCGAACCATTACGTATTCTGGAACGTAGGGTTCGACAGCTCAAGAATCGCCTGATAGACCAAGTTAATGTCCAATGGGACAAATATAGTCCTAGATCGGCGACTTGGGAAGATGCCGAGACCTTATGTCAAAATTACCCCAACTTATGCTAAATTTTGAAAAACTGGAAACTTTATATGTATATGACTGCTCTATTTTGATACTTGAAACTTTATTTTGAAATATCACGTAAGGATGAGTTTTACTTTGTTGGTACATGGATACCCATAAAGATAGTATGTTACTTCACTCTAGTGATACAGGATATATGTTGTTTGTTTAACTTCCCTAGTGCATGGATACTGATATGCAATATGTCATTTAAATTAACATTGCAAGAATATGAAATCATAGATTACGTTATAGATGAGACTATCTATCAATTCATTTCATTTTGCATCTTAATATGATTGAAGGAAAAGAAATAGAAGAGTAACTACATTTTAAATATGAAAGCGAAACATATTAGCATATAGATTGAGAATGACTAAATACAATGTATCATAGATAGAACATGTATGAACTATACAGGAACTGTATCTAGCGAGAAATTGTATTAAATATATAGGTGCATATGTTGTAATGTGTGTACGAGTGTTTGCATTGCAGAGTGTGTACAAAGTGATTACTTTGCAGAACACATTGTTACCGAAACAATCTACGTGATGACAGAATTCCAAGAACAGTTGAGACTCCATGAGATTCCATGATAGGGTGTTGACCCTAGTCCTACTAGGAGGGGTGGAGGTGTTGCCCATCGTTTATCCTCCAAAACCTGGAGTCATGGGAGGACTATGCGAATCACACTCCCCTAAAAGTGTGATAATGACTGCCGGATGCCTACAAATAAATCAGGTCGACGTAATCGACACTGCTACCCTTAAGGTCTATGAATGGATCAGTGAAACTGATGCCATGGCATATGCCTGTAGAGGATGGATAGGATGGGAGCAGAAGAGATTAGGAAGGATAAGATGATTCTGAAATAGCTTGGAGACTCGGTTAAGATGGGAAGTAACAATTAAATTATCAACACATACTTATTCAAACAGAAAGTCAACCTTAAATTACAAGCCTTATACCATCACCCTAATATCTAAAAATGCAATTATTAATATGATTATATGAAACCCTGACTTCGGGACGAAGTTTTCCGAAGGGAGGAAGTATGTAACGACCCATTCCCAAGTTATAAACAAAATAATATTAGCGAGTATACGACATACTCATATGATAGTTACACATGCATATATCGCATACCCCGCACTAGTATACATACCTGCTAGTATTAAGACTACCTAAGTAAGAGTAACGAATTGAATATTACAATATATCTTATCTCGTCAAGATATAACGAAATATCAACAAGATACCTAACACGTATACCGCTCTATATGCGTATGCATGGGAGAGCATTATTCAAGAAAATCAAAATATAATTTAGTAAAAAAATTATGTGAGTGGACCAATAAAATAATAATATAATTTAATTAATTATAAAGATAATTTAATTAAGTTAAAAACAAAAATAATGCAATTTAATTAATCAAAGTTAATATCTCCTTAAATGCATAAATATCCACATAAATGCATAATATCTCCTCAAATGCATAAATATCCACATAAATGCATAAATATCTCCTTAAATGCATAAATATCCACATAAATGTCATCACATCTACATAAGTATGAGGAGGTGGAGAAAAGTTATATAAGGAAGGGAATATGAAGGAGAAGGGGGGCTTGGTTTGCAAAATTCTATATTATTGTGAAGAGGAAGTGTTGAGGGATATGAACTGTTTTGAAAGGGAGACTCATCGTTCTTGGAATTCTGGGCACGGGGGCAGAAGAGGCATTTTCTGGGTCTAGGATTGTTTCTTAGATTGGCTGAGAGGAAATGATTGTTTCGGCAACCTATCCGCTGCATTCACAAGGAGAATCACAGCTCAAGAAATCATCAGTTTCATTCCAGGTATTTTTCTAAGTATAAAACAGTTGCTTATGTAAGTTTTAAATTTACTGTTGGTTCCATTTACTTGCATCTATGGCTGAAATATATGTATAGGATTAAATTCATGAATAAAATTGATGATTAAGGGGCTCTACAATATCTCGCCCACTTTGGTTTATTATAGAGAGAGGGGTCTACTTCTTCAGGCAAATCTCATTGATGGACATGACAGAGCAGCATGAGTTGAGAATGGACTGGCAACAACACAGTAGACTCGTTCCATATGTAGGTGTCCCTGCATTTGACTCTTTTCCCGAGATAGATTGGCGGGAGATCATGAGTTGGTACCCTACTGATGGAGTATCATTCTTAGTTCGGGGTACATTTCAGCAGGAACCCATAGATGAGAGAGTTATTGCATGATTCAGTGGGCATTGGATTATGGACCGACAGTTCATCCGATTTTCAATAGCACTAGCTCAGCATCAGTAGAGTAGGGTTGACCTCGGCCTATACCAGAGTTTGGATTGGAGAAAGTTGCTGAGTTGGTATTCACCTCATGGAGTAGTAGTTATAGCCAGAGACAGAGCACATCCCGAGCCATGGGACTTGAGTGATGATTGGCCATGGTGGCACTGGGATCCAGGCATTGAGGGGTCTGTTTTAGGTGGCTTGACACAGAGGCATAGCAGCACCCCAAGGTTTGAATGGGATCTAGGCATTGGGTCTTAGCTGCATCGGGCCAACAGGTTGGACCACATATTTGGATTGCTTGAAGGCAAGCAATCTTGTGGCGGAAGTTTGTAATATTCCTTTTTCTGGCATTCCTTGTGACAGGGTTAGAATGGACTTCCTGAGTTGGGAGCAGACAGGTTACATGTGCAAGTTGGTGTTATCAACGGGCCCAGGGGCTTTTTGGAGGAGTTTTGAGGAGTTTTTATGACGACCAATGGCATTCGCTTGGTATATTCCATCATCCGCATAGTTTGTCTTTCGTTCCGATGCATTCCGACAAATTTCGGAAAACTAAGTTATTTTTTAGCTTAACTCAATTAATTACGCTCAAGGTGGCATTCTGAGAGGAATACGTGATAGAACACCTTAGTGTAATATCTTGTTGGAACTGGAACGAGAATACCTACATGATGGGATGGTTGGACATGAGTTTCAGTGACCTGAGGAGACATGGTAGCCGATTTACTCTTTCCTGCATTAAAAAGAATATTTTAATTGGAAAATAAGAGGAAAAAGTGCTCCATGATTAAAATAATAATAAAATAAAAGGCTCTAGAGGGGTCCATGAGATCTATAAAAGAAGAGGAGGAGGCCATTGGGGGATATCTTGGATGTGATATCTTTTCTTGTATGTGAAGTTGAGAACCTGGTTCTCTACTCCATTGGTAGCTCCGAGACAAAAACCCTCAGGTGATTGGGAGAGATCGGGCAAGTGCCCAACTCCCCTTGGTGAATTCATCCTGAATTCACAGGTGAGATTAGCAATGCCATTTCAGTTCAGTTTGGAGGCCGTTGCAGTGCAGTTCAGTTTGGAGGCCAGCTTTCCATCTCGGCTATTTTGGGTCAGATATGTATGTAACCCCAGTTTGCCATTTATAATAAAAATTTGAGATTCTTCTAGTTCAATGTGTTAATGGATTGCAGTGCTCTATTTGTTTTTATTTTACATGGCAATCTTCTGTTAATTAATCGGTAATTTTATGGTAAAATGTTGGGTTAGTAAAATTTCTGCAAAATCAGTGAAATATCCCATTCGCGATATTACATAGGAAGAGAGTTCAAAAACCCATTGCCAGGGCTATTACCTAGATGGTGAGTAGCAATTGGGATGATCCTGTACATGTTGTTCATGCTACAATCCCTAAAGAATTAGGGTTTGGGCACATAACATTATGGTATCGGAGCCATATTCAAGCATTGATGCATGTTGATAAGTTTATGTGGCCTCAAGAACGGTATAGTGGCTAAATGTTACACCACTAGAATTTGTGCTCACATATTTCTTAGGTTTTCAGTAGTTGGCCTTATGGAGATGTATGAAATCAAGAGAATGGGCTTTGCACACCAACTAGTTGGAAAAATACATAGACCAAAGCTATATAATTCGCCCACAAAGCATCAAACAAAATGTGTTTAGGGAGTTTTGCACATAAAGTGCTTGAAGAAATGCTTAAACCAATTTTTAGTTTCGATAATTTTACTTAGCCATTAATTCCATTTATTCAAGTATTTCGTGTATGAATTTTAATTTGATCTTATGAGTAGCCCTTACATTGAAGGTGTAAAATGATGATGTGCTATTCAATCTGTATGTTGTCAAATGCTAATCCCTCATAAGAATGCTTTGATGATGTAAAACATGGAATGAAAATTCTTCATTGCAAAGATAGATTGATGCTTATTGTGAATACCTTGAAGTAGTCACTGAGCTTGCTTGTTCCAAAGAGATACAATTTGGTTTGAAAACAATATAGTGGTACCTTGTTCCAAATCAAAGAATAGTTGCAATAAAATTCTCATGAAAAGAGCAAATCCCTTGGCAAAGTAAGGTAAAGGGGTTCAATCCTAACTTGCTCATGATCAGTGGTAAAAATCCATATAAAATTTGCTCAAATAAAGAATGACACCTCTATAACTACTACTTATATGAACCCTACTCGGCATCGCTAATAAGAACACAACCCTAAGGAAGGTTCAAACTGGTTGAGCATTTGAAGGAATTGATGATACCTTGAAATTAGTGACATTGATCATCATTCGAAAGATCAAGTCCCTGCCTATTGCCAACAAGTAAGATAATCATCTTTAATCTCACAACTTTGCATGCAAACAGTCAGTGCCAACAATTATGTAGAGGAACAATTCTGGTGTCTACAGATAGTGGAAGAAATTGTCGCACTCTGCTATACTTAATTATAGTAGTGGGAATTGTTATTGATCTGCTTAGTAGGGCTGTAAAGGTCCATGCAACCTATCAATATGGAGTCTGGACACACACAAGGTAAGGGCCCACTGCCACATCAGCCCAAACCCCCACACTTTAAGCTCAACTTCATTCAAAAAGGCTAAGGGAGGATTCCCAATTAGTACCTCAACCGACCAAGTGAAGACCAATGCCATATTTGGGGTCACAGGATGAGCTGGAGGAGTTAATTATATGCTGTCCTACTAGTTTTCTGTGTGTAAATCTACAGCAGAAACTTGGAACCAACAAGATAATACACTCAAAAGAACAAGATATAATATGTAGATAGTCAAACTGAATGTACAAAAAATATCCTAACTAGATCTAAAGTTATTTCTTTAATTGGATGACTGGTTAGAGGGGTTCTAGAGTTAATTTACTTGCTTCTTTGTGACTGCGGACTGTATAATCCAATGTTCCACCGAGTTTCTGGGACGGGGAAACGCGGGAGCGGGGATATGCACAAGGGGGACACATATAAGAAACCCCAAAATTTAGGGAAATTTTGGGAAAACGGGGGGATGTCAAAGCCATAAAAATTAAAAAATTATTAAAAAATTAATATATAAAAATAAAAAAATAAAATCCCAACAATATGTTAATAACTAAATTAGTAGATAGTAAATTTTATTAATTATGAAATGCACATCTAAATATGATCATCATTTTGTATTAGACTATTGTGAAGTAAAATTATCATTTGACATTTCTGCAATCATCAATGTAAATCTAAAAATAAATTACTAAATTGAATCTATCATTTGATATTATGCAATGTTTCATCTAAATTCATCATTTGGCAATGGGCATTAATATTATGCAAGGTACATCTAAATTAAACTCATCATTTGATGATTGAAACTAGAAATGCACATCAAAAATTAAATTCATCATATGACAATGACATTTGAACTCTAAAACAACCATAGAAAACTGAACTAAAAATAAACATAGAAAGCAGTGAAATACAAAAATTGTTTTTTTAAAGTTTTATTAGCAAAAAAATTTGGGGGACACGTCACTCTTGCATCCCCCCTGCATCCCGTCTTCCCCTCCACAAGAGAGACGCATTTCGTCACCAGAAAAACGCCCCCCTAGAGTTTCCCCAAGTTTTCCAAAAAAGGGGACGTGGGGAAATTTTCCCCAGGAGTTTCCCCATCTCGGGAGTGTGGGGGAGCAGGGAAGCGCGTCCCCCACCCTGGGGGACGCGTCCCCGTGGAACACTGGTATAATCTGTAGAAAATTTCGGGGAACACAACTAATTCCCCCTTGAAAGACCACCCAATTAGTGCCAAAGCACTTTATATCAAAGATCTACTGGTGGGGAAAGCTAGGAGGGTTAGATTGACCCTAATAGATCACTTCCAGGCATTTGGACAACAACAAATTGCAATTTCCAACAAGAAATTTAATTGAAGAACAACTCGAAATACTTATTATTTTGACTCTAAATTGAAAAATCAGCAAGCATTAATATTAGAGCATACGCACAAGATCCCAAATGAAAATTCTTACTTGGATTTCTGAAGTCCTGGGATCAAGTCCATTTTGGGTACTATGCCCAGAAAAATTCCAGCAAGAAATTTGATTGAAGAACAACTAGAAATACTTATTATTTTGACTCTAAATTGATAAATTAGCAAGTATATTAATATTAGAGTCTATGCACAAGATCCCAAATGAAAATACTTGGTAAGAGCATGGAATCCTGGAAAAAATTGTAGACATTTTTTACAACAGTAGTAAAAACACGTAAATATGCAACAGAAAACTAGATACACCATGCAAAATATATATAGTAAAACATAAAATATCAGTGTATCAATCCTTGGTTTAGATATATCCTTATGTTTAACAACTCAAAGGTAAATAAACTTGCTTTATTATGTTAAAACTTGAAAAATTAGGAAGTCAATTATCTTAAATTAAATCAGAAAATGAAAATATTTTGGTTTTTATAAATAAAATGGTTGCTATGATTTTCTTACCTTTTTCCACAACCAATTTACCTCATGATCTGGATTGTGAAACACACTTGTCTCTAAATCAGCCTTGCACCTTATCAGGAAGGTGAGATTGGTCTCTAAGAGAAATTGCCCCCACCTTTGACATAAAACACATTCCAATTTTCAGATCCAACTAGGAGCGTGTAATATCCCTAAGGAAATCTTACAGTAAATAATAGGCATGCATAGACATAAAAATCACACAAACAAAAATATAAAATCATATGCACAATTTAACACCAAAATCGAACCGCTAAGCCATTTTATTACTGAACAAGGGTGTACAAATAAGGTGTTGGAATGTGTGCACCTGGGCTTGCTCTAAGCAAGCTAGCAAAGCCCAAAATGAAGTACAAGTCACCCTCCTCATCTGAATCACTGCGCTGCCCTGGCTCTACGCTGGAATTGCCCAGAAATGTGCTATTGTCTCCAAGGATCTGCTGCTAGGGCCCTCTCCACTGCTCTAAAAATTCTTGGAAATTAATCTCAGCCTACCCACACAATACCCAGAAAAACCACGAAGGGTTTGGCCAAAACTTAACCCCAGAAAATTGACCCTCTTATGCTTGGGTGGCTCTACTGCTGGGAAAAACGCTCCTCCTGTGAAATCTGCTGCCAAAGGCTCCCAAAATATCAACAATCCCTGTTCGAAGGTTTCCCAAGCCTCTGCACCAAATCTCCACCTCAAACTCTCCTCACTTCCCAAGCTCTCGAAGTGACTCCACCAAGCACTACACAGTCCCTACACTGTTATCGCTGCCTCTGCGTTGTGGTACAACCACACTGCTGCTGGTACGATTGGAACTCAAGTAGAACTCCCTCCTTTGGCTGGCACTCAAAGTCCACCGAAGCAAGGGCTTGGATCCTCGCCCGGAAACACCTGTGTGCTGAACAACACTTGCAGACTTGGCACTCGCTCAAGCGTGCTATGTCAAAAGACAATTTCAGAAATGATGGATGAATGACCAAGTGAGTGTCTCTAGCCTATTTTGTTCCTTTGCCTCCAAAATGCTACTTCCCACACCAAACCCGCTCCAATGAGAGCGTAGTTCCTTTGTGGGCCGCAATTCGCACTAAGTGGCCCCCACGCTCCATTAAAGCCGCAATCTTTCACTAAAGCTCTAATGTTTGGGTGCTCTAATGTCCAAAACAACCATGTGGGACCCCATCTACCCACACTTCCTAAGTACAAATCGATGGCAAAAATGAAAAAATTGGATATTTCACTTAGCAAAATGTTAAGTGAGAGTATCACAGTCCTCCTTTCCAAGATGTTGCTTGTCCTCAAGCAACTGCAATGTATCTGCTTCCCTTCCCAAGTGGTATCCTCATCTGGCACGTTCCTCCACCTAATCAAAAACTCCTTGATCACCCTATTCCTCAAGTGTCTCTCTCGGGTGTCCAAGATGGCCTCTGGCTGTAGCACTAAATGCCCCTCATCATCATCGGGGGTAACTCCATCGCTGCTGTCACATGCTGTTACAATGCCTTATTCAACAAGATACATGAAAGATGGTGTGTA
Source organism: Pinus albicaulis (assembly GCA_034641835.2). Taxonomy (NCBI): domain Eukaryota; kingdom Viridiplantae; phylum Streptophyta; class Pinopsida; order Pinales; family Pinaceae; genus Pinus; species Pinus albicaulis. The sequence continues at coordinate 1,313,158,125 of CM076575.1, forward strand.
CACAACTCCCCGGGGGTAGCTCCAACTCATATGCTACCTCCCCAACCTTCCAAGTGACACGGTGTGGCCCATAGAAGCGGGGTTTGAGCTTATTGGCCCCCTTCTGCTTGAGTGATGACTACATGTATGGCTAAAGCCTCAAGAAGACCAAGTACCCAACTGTGAACTGCCTCTCAACTTTGCCCTTGTCTGCATAGAGTTTTTGTTGATTTTGGGCCAATCTCATGCTGTCTTTGAGAGCACGCAAAATATCCTGGCTCTCCTGTATCCAGTCCTTGGCCCTTGGGGCCTTGTTGTCTCTAAACATAACGTCAGCAAAATACAATGCATCATAACCATATAAAGCTCGAAATGGAGACATACCTATGGACATGTGGTACGTGGTGTCATAGCAGTATTCACTCAATTGCAGCCACCATACCCATGCCTGTTGTTTCCCTATCACATAGTTACGCAAGTAGCCCTCCAGCCACTTGTTAACTATCTCTGTATGCCCGTCCGTCTGGGGATGCTAACTCGTGATCGCAGTGAGCTTGGTACCCACTAGCCGAAACAAATCCTGCCAAAATCCCCCCATGAACCGGTTGTCTCGGTCACTGACAATGGTCTTCTGAAGACCATGCAACCAAAATACCTCTCTGAAGAACACTTTGGCCACTTATGAGGCCGAGTGCTGGGCTGAGATGGCAAAGAAATATGCAAATTCTGTCAAGCGGTCCACTACCACATAACTAGGGGAAAACGGTAATGAAGTCCATCGATATGCTCTCCCATTTCCCCTCAGGGATTAGTAGAGGTTGCAACAGTCCTGCAGGGTGTGATCGCTCACCCTTGTTTCTCTGGCATGTCTCGCACTCCCTGATGTGCCTAAGAACATCATCCTCGAGGCCCCTCCATGCAAAGCGCTCCCTGATGGCCCTATATGTCTTCGTGAACCCCTCGTGCCCTACTAGAGGTGAGTCATGGGCAGCCTGCAAGATCTTCTCCCTCAGTTGGGAGTTGGCCACTAAATAGATCTGGTCCTTGAAATAGATCACCTCGTTCATCACCCTGTACCTATCATCTATCACCGCCACATCCAGGACCTCACATGCAAATCGGTCCTTGGAGTACTCCACTAGCAACTATGCCCTCCAATCCGGGGCAATGCTCATCAACGAGAGGGAAGCTAGCCTCCTAGAAAACGCATTAGCTACCACGTTGTGCTTCCCCTTGACATACTTGATGTCTGTAATATTATTAATTAGCCATCTTACTAATTAGAAATATTAAAGTTTTGATAATTTTGTATTTTCTAATGTTAGCCAAAAATAAGTGGGTCGGGGACCCACAAATTAGATTAAGGCAAACCATGGTCTTTTCCTATAGTTGGTAGGAAAATATTACGGCATTGGTGGGGGCTTGATGAGCCAATGAGAAAGGACTGCGCCATCCATTAAGGCAGTGTAGGAGTGGCTAGAGGAGGGGAAACGTAGCTCTTGGTGGGCCCTGTTGTCACACAGAATGTCTAGGCACCGTGACAACAGCTCAGATCAGGGGCTCTCACCGTGATCCCCAATCCCTCTATTTAAGCTGTCTCCTTGCAGACTAAGGGGGGTAGACCCTAATGACATGGAAAAGAGAGAATCGGTTGGACACCAACCAATTAAGGAGACACAGTCAAACGACCAAGTACTTGTTTCAGATTTAATGATATTTAGCAAATTCGATTAGATTAAGAGTTTGAAACCAGTGCCTTATGGAGTCAATTATCCCGTTATGAAATTAGGATCAAGTAGCTGATAGATAATTGCTGCTAAAATGGATAAGAGTCCTGTTACGAAAAAACCAATCCACCACCACAGTAATCAATTCTTCAATTAAATGCTCAATTTACCAAACTAAAAGATAAGCCTTTTTCAACAATGTGATTTAACTTTCGATTAAACATAAGCTCATAATGCAATTCTAGCTCAAAGAGAACAAAACATTTTCATAATCCTGCAATTTATCATCACTTGAAAAACTCTCAAAGTTGACTGGGCACATTAATATCAATTTCAAGCAATTAAAACCGCAATTAGAGCTAATTAAATGACAATCAATCCCAATAGATGCTAAGGATGAAAAAATATTTTGACCCCGATGTGAGATTTAAACAATTCAAATTCGAAAGATATTATTATGAAAACTATCGAATTTAAATGTTAAACACTTCAAACAATTCTGAATTAAAATGATCTTCTTAGTAATTCCAATCCAGAAATTTAAAGTTATCCTATAGTCAAACTTTGGACATGTTTAAAAAAAATTAAAAAATTCACCTTTGACCATGGAACAATTTAGATTTTTCCTTTCTTTAACACCAAAGACCACTCCCAAGTGTATCAAAAGAAGAAACAAAAATTTTAAAACAAAATTTCCTAATGTTAAAAGTTAAAATATATATATATATTTTAAATTTTTTATTTTTTGAAAATTTTTTAAAGTTGAAAATTTATTAATGTTTTGAGCCTTTTTAAGTTTTTTTTTTTTTTTTCTCAAAAAATCTAAAATTAAGGAAAATACAAATTTAAAAACAAATCTAAAACTATAAAGGAAAAAATGAAAAAAAAAAATTGAAGTATTAGATTTTTAATTTTTTAATTTTTTAAAAGTCTTAAGTTAAAAAAATATGCTAAGGTCAAAACTAAACTCAAAAAAATCAAAATTGAAATTTAAAGTTAATAAAAAAATTAAATGCATTACTGTTTTGTTGTGATATGGTTTAGGTATATGGCAAGGTCGAAAAGGAAGAGCAGGCAGCGAACAGTTGACAGTGTGAGAGGAGAATGGAGGTAGAGGGAGGCTACGAGAATGGCACACAGATGGGAGAATGGTGGCCACAAGGAAGGAGGGCAGCGGCAGATGGACGTAAGGAAGGGAGCATGGGAGCCGTCAGCGGAAAGAAGGGACGTGGAGGGAGAGCGGAAAGAGCTATGAGTAGAGGAAATGAGGACGCAGCGAAGGTGAGAGCTGCGTGAAAGCAGCTAGGAGCCGACAGCGTGAGGAAATGCGCGGATAGGATGGAGGCAGCAAGGAGGGATGCGTGAATGTCGAGGGATGGCAGCCAGCGAGGAAAAGGGGCAGCAGACAGAAAAAACGCAGGCCCACAGGGATACGGATAAGCCAATTTCGAGCAACGACGCAGGCAAGAGCAAATGGCAGGCACACAGATTTTCAAATTTTTCCAAACAGAATTTGATTTAAAACAAATGCACCTGTAATCATTTAATCTTTAAGGCGAGATGTTGCCCAGATCTGCTACCAAATCCGATCCTAAGACTAGATCTTACCCTCCAGGACCTAGATCTGGCTCAGATCTAAAAAAATTCTTTGAAAATCTCCCACTACAACCTGCACAAAACCAGAAACAAGAGACCCAAAAACCCAGTATATACATAGAAAATAAAAACCCCAAAACCCCGGTAAGTTAAAAGAAAATAATGATATTTATAAATCTACAATGTTATTTTACAGATCAAGGCCCTGATGGCCAGATTTAAACCATTTAACATAGTTCTAGGAAAAGAGAAATTAAGAGAGACACAAGCCTAAGAAAACCCTGCAAAAAAAATATTCCGTAAGATAACTTCGGAAATTAAAAAATTGGGCTTTTTTAGATCCTTTGAAATCTGAGAGTCGGCTGATCTAACCGAAGATTTCCCCAAACGTTCAAATACTGAATAGTAACCTCTGCACACTCAGATCTGATTTTTAGATCAATAGTGATTTACAAATAATAATAAGATCATCAAGAAATGTAGATACCTGATACTTCTATCAAATCAAAATGAAATTTAACAAACCCAGAAAACTGCATAAGATACCTGTATGCAGATCAATCCACAAGGGCTATTAACCAGCGAATGCAAATAAAAGTAGCAGAGTTTTAGAATTTGCCACATATCTGGAAAAGGAACACCAAAATCTGTAACCCCAAAGTCTTTCTATTTTATTGATCAACAAAAGTTACAAGAGCTTCTCTTACCAAGTGCACGATCCAAAGATCGGATCAAATGACATACAAAGACCTCTAATTTATAAGATAAAGCCTCCAATGGCTAGTCTGGTTCATCCCTGTCAAAGTAATCTCGACTGTTTAAAAAGATTCAATCATTTTTTAATCTCGTCCGTCAAAATTATAAATTTTTGAGGAGGTTCGAATTTATCACTCAATTCCCTTTTAATTAATTCAAAAATAATATTTTTGAGTTAATTATCTCAAAAATTTGACTTTGACTTAACCACCAAAGCCCAAGGGTCCAAAATTTCTCAAAATTCTCAATATTCCCTTGGCCTAGGACAAATTTTGTCTTTGAAGAAATTTAATTTACTTAGGACCTAAAATTAATTAAATTTCTGGCTTAGGATTTTTTAATTTAATTTGGCCAGAAAATTTAATTAATTGACTCATGAGGGGAATAATTATTTTTCCAACCCTCTTTACATAAGATAAATACATTTTGACACATGAAAGGGGAAAACCCATTCGTGATAGACCCTCAAATAGCTACCCAATTCTGCGACTCAAAACATGATCTAGTAGACCAAGTAGCTTGTAATAAAATAATTTAGCCAATCAGCTAGGATTATTCCCAAACTACTTTTACAAAGACTCGATAGAAAACATTAGGACTCTATCTTGACGACAAAATCCACCCTAGCTTTAGGGTGAGGCTGGAGGGGAAAACTCTGCCGATCACTTGTGTCAAGAAACACAAATGAACCAGTGAGACAAAAAACCTCCTAGGATAGAAATCGTCACCAAAATACTAGGATTACCTATGTTGTTACATACAAGATGGTGTTACTTAGATGATTTACATTATACACATGCAAAATGGGTTTACATCGTTTATAAAACTGTCGACTGATGATGGAATATGAATGGCATGAACACCTCGAACATGATGAATCCCATTTGCAAAAATGGGGGTGTACTGCTATGGGGTCATTGACACAGAGTGGTCAACATCTGGCTCTATTTGGGGACACGTTGCTTCATTGAAGGAATGTGAGAATCCAAAATCTGCATCCAAGCAACACACAAAATTACATAAGTAGCGTCCATCCAAATATCATCATATAACATTAAGCATATAAAAATAGAAACTCTTCATTTATTGACTATTCTACCAAAATGAAATGTAAATCTACTCTAACTACAAAATGAAACGTTGAAAGGACAAAGTGTAATGTTAGAGATACAATACAAAGGATGCCCTATGGCATTAGATGTGTTCAATATAGTGCATACTGAGCATTTGCCTGCTTTCAGGCAAAACTGTGGGCTGCTTTTCAGATGTGCCATGTGCAATCTTGCATACAGTAGGACATTGTCTTATCTGAAAATCGAGCTTCTCACAGCCATCAGATGTATCAAAACACTTTCTTATTCTTTTTATTTTTTGCTTCAAGGTTTTCTTCGTGGCAGATTGTATTGTTGATGACATGGAACGATGTGCTTGTGAACTTTCATACAAAGTATTCAAGATATGTGTGACATGCCTCTCTTCATTCTGCATCTGTTCTAGAATCTTTTCAATTTCTTCATTAATGTGACCAACCACTTTCTTAGGAAATTCACAACAAGACAGTGTAATATCTCGTTTCCAGGATATCTCAAAAACACACCAAACCCCAACCGGAGATTGACTGGGAGGGCATTTACCGGATATGTCGCCTCTAAAACAGAACGAGATCCAGAGGCTATCTGGCCCTTTCCAGACTATGTCTAAGAGTGGAAGATGAACACACCAAGTGGTATAGAATTAGAACACACAAACAATAATAGTGCAGCAAGATAAAGTATCCCAAAAATGGAATTCTCAGCAGATCATGACTCAAAAACGCATTCTTCAAGTGTGATGGCTGTAGATATCATATAATATGCCTGATAATGCTCAGAAATCAAAAGAAATTACAGCAGCAACCTTCACTTAGCTTTTAAGGGCAAAAAGGTGGGGGAAAGTGAGGATTTTGGCCCTAAAACGAGTGTATAAGAAAATCTGCGTAAAATAACGGGTCATGGTTCTGGAATATGTTAGATCAGGTCAAGAGGGACTTCCATGTCGAATTTCAGCTCAAACAAAGGCGTTTTGCTATGTTAAACAGTTCCTCCTTCCCGACTAGTCAATGAAAACCCTGATTTCCCAAGACTTTGAGTATGCAGAATTTTGCTGAACCAAGGGCAGCGTTTTTCTTGAAGGTATCAGATGTAAAATAGCATGAATAATCAGAGGATGAGTTTATGAATGTGGCTTGGGCATTAGGCAATGCTAAACAACAGATCTACATAGAAAACCCCTCAAGATTGAAGTGCTACAAGACAAGAGAGCGATTCAGAGACCCTTTCAGCGTTTTATCCAGAAGCTATGAGACAAGAATATGAATAGATAGCCAATAAGAATCTATAGCAGCAAGAAAGTGTACAAGCCTTGAGGAAACAACCTCTCAAGGAAAGAGATGCAAGCCTCCGCAACACATGTACATAAACATGAAGAACACTGCTATATCTGCATAAACCCCAGGCTATAAAAAACGCAGTCGAAGACAGAATGCTGCTCCAATAGATAGATATGACAATATATAGCTCAAATACAATAGGGGAGCAAAGCTCTAACCCTTATAAGCAAAAATATCTCAATCCTCCAGGGGATTGGCTGAAATACCCAATACGACAAAAATGTCGGAGTTGCTGGGCAGCTACGGCAACTCCAAACTAGAACACAAATAGAGAAGGCTGAAGATGATGAGCAATTGAAGTAGACCTCCTCCAATAGATCTCCAAAGTGGAAGGCTGATCCTTACACTCGAGATCTTCCCCATAAATCAACCGGCAAACCCTCACTGCAGATATACCATGAAAATAATGCAGTAACTGAGAGGGACTGCGCAGTAGGGGCAGAATAACTGTTGGCCTGATGCCAAGATCTGCAAATCAGCTTCAATATCCTCCAACCTGATCCTCCAAAGGAAAGAGAGACTCTCCCTCTGAAAAAAACAAGAGAAGGAAGTGGTGTCGTAAAGTCACCACGGCAACACCCTACAACACAGTATTACACTGCTGCAGCAATAACGCTGTCCTAGAGGATGATGCTAAGAAAATAACCTTGCCCGAGCAGGCACTCGAAGTCCCCCGGGGCTAAGGGTGAGATCTCCGCACGGAGACACTCGGTGCACTAAACAGTGCAGCAGACGGGCTAAACAGCGAGCGTGCCAGAGAAGACAATATGTCTCACTCAACAATCCATAATCCAAACATCCAAGCATGAATGAAATGAGGAGGCTCCTTCATCTTTTATAGTGTTGGTTTCCCTCCAAAACCCAACGTAGTCTCTCTCTCTCCTCCACGTGGTGTTGGGTCCCCCCTTGACTCCCACTTAAGTCACAACGTTGTGCTACTAGGTGGATGTCTTATTTCATTTAAGTGAGTTTAGACCCTCTTTACTCACTTTTTATTTATTTACAAACTATAGGTGGCAAAATAAACAAAATAGAATATTCCAATTTGCTGTCGCAAATTAGGAATATTACAGACGGGACCTGCTTTAATGGATTGGGAGAGTTATGATATGTTGAAATCTCCTTGGTTTTCTGCCATCTATCATCTGGATCAGGCTAAAACTTTTGTACATGTAATTTCCTTTCTTCTATCTTCTTAAGCATGGAACCCATTTCTCTGGCATGCCTTACTATTAATTTCGCTTGATTGAGCTCAGTTTTCACGAATCTGTCTTGCAGAGTGATATGATTTTCCTCCATAGTTTTCATTTCTCGAGTGTGCTTTGCTTCCATTTCAATCATATGTTTCTGAATAATGGACATCTGATTAGAATGATTAACTTCTATTACCTTTAATCTGTTTTCAATGGTATCCACTTCTTCCATATTTATAACACATAGTGCTTGTTTCTTCTCTATGGCCAATAATCTACTCTGAAGAGATATTTGATCAACTTCCATGTTGCTTATAATTTTATCATTTTTCGCTTTCACGCCCATGAAGCAATTTTGCATATAGTTTATCTCTTTCTTATGATTTTCTTGCATGGTGGCTAACTGATTATTGTGATCAAATTCCATGATGGCCATTTCTTCATCACTTCTTTCTTCCATGACAGTCATTTAATTGGAGTGATTAAATTCCATTATCGTCATTTCCTCGATATGTTTTTCTTCTAAGGCCAATAACCTGCTCTGCATAAAACCTATTTCCTTGGCGTGATTTGTTGTTAATTTTTCTTGATTAAATTCCATATTCTCAATGAATTGAGCCTAGTTGGCCTCCATATTCTTGATTACCTAAGCTTGATTTAGTTGTATATCCTTAACCATCTGAATCAATTCGTTAACAAGATGCTTATCATTGTCAATACTGATTTGACAACTTGTTTTTGCTTCACCACTATCATGGATTTGTGCTGTCGTGGTAAAAGTGGATTCATCCTGAGAATTGTCTTGCAATCTCCTGTTGATAGTTGAGTTCTCTACAAGATCACTTTCATTATTTTGCATAGTACTGGGAGCACAAGGCGAGCCACCTTGTTTTATATATGTATCTTTAAAATCATTGATGATATGTTGTAAATAATAATAAAAACTCCTCAGGACAATTTCGAAACCAATCGATACCATCACCTTTCAAGGAATAGCCAAAGAGATGTATCTTTGTAGAAATTTCTGAATCCTTATACTTATGCAGAAATTATTACTGTTAATCCGGTTAAGCTCCTCCTACTTATATAAGTTATCAACTGAATAAATTCAAGTTAACATCGAAGCAAAACACATAACAGATCTCCACCAATTTAGATCTAGATTAAGCACATGCACACATTGACAAAGTGACACAGTTATTTCTGGACAAACTGTCCCCGGAAAAACCCAATGTGGGAAAACCGGTCTTTGGCTATTGGAGGGTTCTATTATTAAGAATATTTCTGAATACACAACTTTGAGTTCCAGATCTGGAAAACCCGACAGAGAAAACTCTAGATCTATTGCTCCTAGTGATCTAGGACCAAAAATACTAACTGATCCACACCCTCAAACGGGATTTACAGAACTCAGTCAGATCCATGCCTAGAAACCACAACGCTGTCCCTAAAATGCATTGCGTCAGCCTTGGATGGCCTCCAAACCCTCAGCGCTGCTCCTGGAAGGGACTACGTTACCCCAGAATAGGTGACGCAATCACTGCGCTGCCCCTGAAGGGTCTCTATGCAACCCCTGAAGGGTTTCCTGAAAATCACGTTGTCCTTGCTTTCCCAAATCCATTTTTGGGTCTTGTAGATCAAGTGAACTCTAGTCCTTCCTCAAAATTTGGGACCCAGAGCACAACTGATGCTACCCCAAATACACAAAATCTCAACACTCCCTCTTAGCATCAAGGGTGTGCTCTAGCAATACATCACACTATACATTACATGAATTTGAGTATTGTTTCTATGCTGCTGAAGCTTGGCCTCCTGCCACTCAACTCTGCACTGCTACTGCCATTTTGTACTGTTGCCCATGACTCTGCCACTGCCACTGCAACCACTGTACTGCAACTCCCTCTCAATATGTTGCATCTGTACTGCTCATAGCATTGCCACTGCTGATCTACTGCACTGCAACTTCAATTGTTAAGAGAAACAAATGAATCTCCTACCCAATCTTTGACAGAAAAGTCAGATGGGCTGCATCCTCATCACTGAAGCTCCATAGGCTACAGATCTGTGTTGGCATCTAAAGAACGATGCACAGCTACAGCTCTGCCTGCGTAATCAGACTCCCTCTACACTACTGAAGTCACATCAGCTCCTTGTGTTGAAATCTATCACGTTGTTGTTGCACAACACTATTCCTCTGAAGCTCTCTGCACTGCGTAAGCAACACTGTTCTGTGCTGCTGAAGTCACATCAGCCTCTGCACTGCTACTGCTTCTACGCTGCTGCTTCTTTGCTCTGCGCTGCTCCTCCCAGCCTCCAGAACTGCCTCTGCCTCTGCCTCATCAGTGATCTATGCACCCACTGCTCCACTTGTCCTGCTACTGTCTTAAGGCTGTCGTAGCTCGCTTGTGATCCAAGAGATGAGCTGCTCAAGAATCCCGCCTCTCTTCCATACAACTCCTCTACATGTCCATGTCACCCCACCTACGTGGTTCATGAGCACTCATGGCTACATCTCCTGACCCATCATCTGCCACAGCTGCCTTGGAAGAAGATGCTTCCTTGTCCTTTTTCTTTTCTGGACAATGGTTGGCCACACTAGAAGCACTTGATCTTTGAAAGATCCTTCTTCTTCTTCGGCTGCTTCTTCGATGCCAAGGCTGCATCTTCCTCCTCTTCCTTCTTTGCTCAACCCAGGGTTGTGATGCTTCTTGGTGAATCTGCATAGTTCTTCTTGTCGCAGGATTGACCACAAATTGTCCCAATCTAGGAGGTCCGCTCTGCCCAAGATACTTTGGAAAAAGGTTTCCCACTCATCCGTGACTGCATTGAGGGCAGTGCTGACTATCACTGCATCATCTCCGGTTGCATCCGTTGCAGTTAGTTGATCCCTGATTGACTGCAATCTAAAGAGGAAATGTTCGATGTCTTCTCCATTGATCATCATGAATGACCTCATTTGGGCCTCCAACAGCATCTTTCTTTGGATTGATTTTCCCTCATACGGGAAAGTCGAGGCCTTCCACATTTCGTTAGCTGTCCTCTTTTCAGCTGTGTGGTACAATATGGTCCTTGATACTGTCCATTATTAGCCGCATGGCATGCCTAGCAGCTTCCTTATGCTTCCATAGGAGATCTGCATCTGTCGGTGTGGCCAGAGTCTGCTCTGCATGGTCTCTTAGACCGTATCCCTCAAGGACAATCAGGATTTTTGCCTTCCAAATCGAAAAGTTTGAGAGGCCCTCTAGCCTATCCTAATCACGTAGTCCATGAGGAGCCATCTGCTTAGAATGTGTCGGAGCTCCTCCTCTCTATACTAGAGATCTAGATCTAGGTTCCTTTACGAACTGGGCACCCTCTGCTCCCTCTAACACTTGATTTCCCTCCTTGGAAATCTACCAAATCAACTATGATTCAGCTTCTTCTTTGACCCTCTGATCAAACTGCAAGTTTCCTTTGGCAAGAAACTCTCTGAGAAGCTGATCTCTTCCCAATCTTAGTCACTTGTGCTAAGGCTATAAATCTGAAAACTTCAGAAATTTAACCCCACCAGCTCTTCTGAATTTTTGCAGCTTTTTTGCAGTCTTTTCTAGATCCAACAGATTCAGATCTGAATCACACTGGTTGGCTTCAGACCCAACTAGCGTTGTTTCTGAGCTGCCTCCGCGCAATAATTGCGTGGGCATGCTAGTACACAGCGCTGGATAACGTCACCCTTCCCTCTACATGAATCTGCTCCTGAAAACTACGTTGTCCCTTCAGATCTGCTTCTATGTTGCCTTTCCAGCTGCGTTCTGCAGCTAGATCCTTCAGATTCTTCAACTAGTGACCCTTCTAGATCTACAATTTCTCTGATACCATGTAGAAATTTCTGAATCCTTATACTTATGCATAAATTATTACTGTTAATCCGATTAAGCTCCTCCCACTTATATAAGTTATCAACTGAATAAATTCAAGTTAACATCGAAGCAGAACACATAACAGATCTCTACCAATTCAGATCTAGAATAAGCACATGCACACATTGACAAAGTGACACAGTTATTTCTAGACAAACTGTCCCCGCAAAAACCCAATGTGAGAAAACCGGCCTCTGGTTGCTGGAGGGTTTTATTATTAAGAATATTTTTGAATACACAACTCTGGGTTCCAGATCTGGAAAACCCGACAGACAAAAATCTAGATCTACTGCTCCTGGCTGATCTAGGACCAAAAATACTGACTGATCCACACCCTCAAACGGGATTTACAGAACTCAATCAGATCTAGGCCTAGAAACCCCAGCGCTGTCCCTAAAATGCATTGCGTCAGCCTCTGAAGCCCCTGAAAGCTTCTGCATCAGCCTTGGATGGCCTCTAAACCCTCAGTGCTACCCCTGGAAGGGACTGCGTTACCCCAGAATGGGTGACGCAGTCACTGCGCTGCCCCTGAAGGGTCTCTGTGCAACCCCTGAAAGGTTCCCTGAAAATCACGCTGTCTTTGCTGCTGTTGCCTTCCCCTGCGCTGTCCTTGAGCCGATCTCTTCTCTGCCTCTTTGTGTATTTGAGACCCTGGGATTAGATCATCCCTTTGGTCTAAATTCCCCTCTCTGCAACTGAAACAATTCTGAGTATTCTTAGCAACCCCACCCTAGAATCTCAGCTTAGCTTCAGTGCTCTGCCTCTGTGTGTCTTTACAAATGACCCCAAGTCTTTCCTTTATACTTTTCTCGTAGACAAATCACCTGCCAAGATTAAATCTTTAATCAATGGCTAAGATTAAAAGAAAGCTTGATCCATGTTACTTAAGACAATTTCATCACATGTTTAATTAAATTCACTTTAATTATTTTATTTTCCTAAGTTTTAATTTAGGAAATACATTAAAATAATTAATTAATTTAATATCTCCTAAACCAGATGAAATTTCTCAAATCCATTTCTGGGTCTTGTAGATCAGATGAACTCTAGTCCTTCCTCAAAATTTTGGACCTAGAGCACAACTGATGCTACCCCAAATACACAAAATCTCAACAATCTTGACATCTTCATGATTATATTGCCAAGGAAGACAATATATGTTTATTATATGAGTAACCATTAAGAGATGATTTCGAGCAGTGGCTGAATCACCACCTGAGAACACAGGCATTTTTCAAATGGCCTCTTTTGGCATGTCATGAAGAGGTTCACCCATGATGACCTACTTAAATGGAAAAACCAAATGGATGTTAGAGAAAGAGATCCTTGTTCAAGAAAAGTCAAGAGATCCACAAGAAGCAAGATTCTTAGCAGAAATGCTTGTAAGAAATGAAAGAATTGGAGTCGCCACTTGAACATGACTCTGATTCAAAAACCGAAAAATTAGTCGAGAGAAGCAGATGGATATCAGGGAGGGGTTCTTGTCTGAGAGTAAAATAGATGAATAAATGGAGTCGCCACCCAAACAAGAAGCCAACCGAAATGTCCAGGTGTTAAAGGTGCAAATGATGAAAGGATTAGTGAGATGATGAAAGATAAGGTGATGAAAAGATGAAGAGATGAAATGACGCCAGAAAATGTTAGGTTGTGTGACGAGCTAATGAATGGCGAAAAGAGTTAGAAGATTAGAAAATGCATTGAGACCAAGGACAGAAAAAACTCTATCCCCGGCAACGGCGCCCAAAAATGTTGTCGCACAGAATGTCTAGGCACCGCGACAATAGCTCAGATCGGGGGCTGTCACCCTGATCCCTAATCTCTCTATTTAAGTTGTCTCCTTGCGGACAAAGGGGGGTAGACCCTAATGAAATGGAAGAGAGAGAATTGGTTGGACACCAACCAATTCAGGAGACAGTCAAACGACCAAGAACTTGTTTAAGATTTGATGAGATTTAGCAGATTCGATTAGATTAAGAGTTTGAAACCAGTGCCTTATGGAGTCAATTATCCCATTATGAAATTAGGATCAAGTAGCTGATAGATAACTGCTGCTAAAATGGATAAGAGTCCTGTTATGAAAAAACCAATCCACCATCATAGTACTCAATTCTTCAATTAAATGCTCAATTTACCAAACTGAAAAATAAGCCTTTTTCAACAATGTGATTTAACTTTCGATTAAACATAAGCTCGTAATGCAATTCTAGCTCAAAGACAACAAAACATTTTCATAATCCTGCAATTTATCATCACTTGAAAAACTCTCAAAGTTGACTAGGCAATTAATATCAATTTCAAGCAATTAAAACCACAATTAGAGCTAATTAAACGACAATCATGTTAAGCGAGGTTGTCCTTGATGGCAATAGGATGCTAGATGATGATGAATGACCATGGTTAAGATGATCATTTGGACAATGGAGGACTACATGAAAAAGCCTACACTCTCCCCTACCTCCATTTCTGCTCCTACAGTCACAATAAAAAACTTTTTTCACCATCATAAAGTCAATCTTTCTAAATGAGTCTTATACCATCTGAAAGAGGGCAGTTTCCTCTTTCCAACGAGCCCTCACATGCCTCCAACTTCCTTGTAGTTAAAGAGAAATTGATTTTTAATGTTATGTACCCATAACATAAATTCCAGCCAACCTATCCCTATTTTACACGTCGGCCTCCTTTCATAAACGTGCCCCTTCAGACATGACCACTATATATACACATGTTTCGACTTCTTTTTGGTCATCCTTTTTCGGTGAAGTAAGCACAACGATTGCAGTTGTTCACAACTCGTGAACAGAAAGAAGTAAAAGGACTCAGAAACTGATCAATCACTTCTCCAGAAAAGTACGAGGTATAGTTTACTCCTTGTAAACTAGGGCACTGAAGTAAGGGACAGTGGTGACTGTGTTACATTTCAACTATGGTGACTGTGTTACATTTCGGACTGTGGTGACTGTGTTACATTTCGGACTATGGTGATTGTGTTATATTTCGACTATGGTGACTGTGTTATATTTCGAACTGTGGCTCTAAATTTCGGACTATGGCTACAATTGATTGGGCAACTCTCTCAGATCTAGTGCAGTCCCACTTTATTAGCTCAGATCTGTCTACATTACAGTGGCTCAAAATTTCAGTAAGCTCGGATTTGTCTTGCAGTAGCTCATACTTGTTAACCAGAATTACATTGTAAGTCCACTTCTCGTTTAGACTTCCTATGGTACTTTGCAGATGTAATATTCCTAATTAGCTATGGCTAATTGGAATATTCGATTTTGCTCAATTTTACCGTCCATAGTTTATTCATAAATAAAAAGGTGAGTAGGAAAGACATAACTCACTTTAGAAAGAAAAGTTCACTCCCTAGTAGCACAACGTTGTAACTTAAGTGAACCGAGGGGGCCAAGAGACCATGCAGAGAGGGGGCCCAAGTAGACACATGGAGGGACTGCGCAGGCCAAGAGGGAGCACGTGGCAACGTTGGAGGAGGTGAGCATTAGGGTTGAGAGGGGCTCATGCTATATAGAGGGGAGAGCCTCCTCATTTTGTTCATTCGTTGTTGATGATATTGAGCTGGTCTTTTTGACTTCTTGAGCACGCTGGCTGTTTAGCCTGTATGCAGCACTGTTTAGTGCGTTGAGTGTCTCCGATCAGAGATCTCGCCCTTAGCCCCGAGGGACTTCGAGTGCCTGCTCGGGCAAGGTAGTTTCTTCAGCATTTTGTGGGAGGATTGGTGTTTGGGTTTTTTTGCGGAGCTGTGCATTTAGAGACTGCGCAGTCATTGAGAGGGAGGACGCAGTCCATTCAGGAGGAGCTCCAGATTGAGTTTCTTGCAGGGTTTTGAGCCTGGAGATTGAGAAGAGGATCAGCCTTCGCCTTTGGGAGGATTTTGGTGGAGTTTGAGGCCGTATTTCAATTGTTCCTATTCAGCCTTTGCGCAGAGCTTTGGAGGGCAGCATAATTCCCCAAGGGGGTGATTTTCTGGGGTCAGCCATTTCAGATATGATTTCTGGGTTTTGTTGTGGTTGGTGAGTAGAGTTGAATTCCAGATTTTCAGCTCATTCTGGCGAGGGGATCAGCCCCAAGTCATCAGTTCATTTCAGCAGTAAAAACTACACGGCAGTTTTCCAGCAGCTGGGACGCAGTTCAGAGAGCAGCCATTTCTTGGATATTCTGAGAGTATTTCTCCACTTGCCTTGAGCAAGTCTAGGTGCCATCACTCTGATCAACTATTGTACTTCATTATATTTCTCAATATAATAAAATGGCTTAGCATTCTCTCTCTATATTTCTGGATGATTTGCCGTACATTCTGTCTATGTTATTGTATATCTGCTTTACTGTTATCTTTATGTATTTTCGGGCATTTTAGTTCTATACCACTTGGTGTGTTTATCTCGTACTCTTAGACAGAGTCTGGAAAGGGCCAGGTAGCCTCCAGATCTCACCCTCTTCTCAGAGGTAAAATATCTGGTAAACACCCTCCCAGTCCATCTTTGGTTGGAGTTTGCTTGTGTTTTAGAGATATCCCCGAAACAGGATATTACAGTGGTATCGTTTTAGAGATATCCCCGAAACGGGATATTACAGTGGTATCAGAGCATAGTTCTGGCCCAGCCTGTGGAGCTAGTTGTCTATGACACTGGGGAAGAGGCCCTACATTTGTTATAGAGGCAGAAAGTACAGAGATCGTGAGCGTAGGTTGGAGAACACCTACGGAGAGGGAGACTGTGTTCGGGTGGTGGAAACAGAACAGGAGGAGCCTGTGACAGACGCAGAGCAGGAGGAGCCTGTGCTAGATTTAGAGCAGAGAGAGACGATGGCAGATGATAGTGAGGCAAAACAGTTTGGGGAGGCACTCCTCAAATCAGTGCAGGATCTAGTGAGACAGATTGAGGTGATGGGTCAGAGGTTCACCGTTGTGGAGGCTAGACAGCGCGAGACCCCACGGGTTTTCCAGGAAGGAGAGGGATCGGGTACATCCCACCATTTGCCGGAGCATGGTGCTACTCAGCGTGATACTACTCAGCCGATGGCTTCACATGCACCTACACGTTCTACCATGCCCACTTTCTTGGAAGCAGACACAGGGGCAGGAGCCCAGCAGGAGGCAGAGCCCGGACATATGGGTGATTATTTTGCAGAGTATCAGGCCTATGGGCAGGAGTTCAGGGATGCTCTCTCGTTCAGAGATTTTGTTCAGCTTCAACGGGACAGTAGACCCCGCGACCATCATAGAGGGCACCGACATTATCATGACGTTGATACCCACCGCACAGCTAGCAGATTCCACTTGCCTACGTTTGATGGTTCATCAAACAGTTCGGCGAAGTCTCGGGTGGAGAAGCTAGACATCTATTTCCAGCTTCACCAGATGTCGGAGACGGAGGCCATCAAGGTGGCAACATTACATTTGGATGGTGAGGCCCAGGACTGGTGGTTTCATGGGATGGTTACACTCGGACACTCTACAGTGACGACATATGCCGAGTCTACCAGGAGGTTGATAGAGAGGTTTGACCGAAGGGATCCGAAGCAGCACTTTGTTGAGCTGACTAGGCTCAAACAGACCGGGAGCCCAGAGACATACATTGCAAACTTCTTGAGGTTTTCAGTGATGGTACCAGATCTATCCGCGGCACGGATGATCTATATGTTTGTGGAGGGGTTAGCAGAGCCACTTCAGGGTCCAGTCAGATCTACTAGACCAGCCACACTCCAGGATGCTATTAGCAGGACCCGGGATTTACAGGATGCATTGCCTAGGACTCGGACACCTTACCCCAAGAGACAGGGCTTCCAGCCCAAGGGGAAGGATGTGAGGATTTCGCCTCCAAAGGGGAATCCAAGACGGGCACAGACGGATGATGATGCCAGGAGGGAGCTGAAGAAGAAGCAATTGTGCTTTACCTGTCAGGAGCCGTGGGCACTGGGACATAGATGTGCTGCTGGCAAAGCACACTTCATTGAGGTCTTCTCCGAGAGTAGCGGGGAAGAGGATGAGGAGGATGACGTGGAGGCAAGAGACAGTCAGACAGCCCAGGATCAGTTGCCACCACCACCTCCAAGAGCAGGAGGTGCAGCTTTTGCACCCACAGGGGGGACCCTTGCAGCATTGCGAGGAGTTCCTAAGTATTTGACGTTGCACGTACGAGGGACGGTACGTGGTCAGTGAGTATCAGTTTTGGTTGACAGTGGGGCGACCCACAACTTCATCGATGCACAGATGGTCGAGCGGAGAGGTATACCGACCGAGAGCTTCGATGGGTTTTCAGTTTTAGTCCCAGGAGCTCAGACGATGCAGTGTGCCCGGTATGTTCCAGAGTTGGCAGTGACGATGGGTACCTACACCATGACTGACCACTTTTTCGTGGTCAACATACCAGATACCAATGTGGTATTGGGTGTTCAGTGGTTGATTACTCTGGGGAAGGTCACCACAGATTGGAAGGCCTTGGAGATGGAGTGGGATGATAAGAAAACCGAGAAGCATGAGAAGATCCATGGGATGCACACTTACCCACCTTAGACTGTTTCGGCTGACCGGATGGAGGCAGATTTCCGGAAGGGAGACATAGAGTGGGCGGTTGAGTTGCAGGCATTAGAGGCAGGGACTACCGGTCAGGCCGTTCATCCTGATATACAAGCCATCCTTGATAGGTATGACACAGTGTTCGGGGATATACCACCAGGCCGACCACCGGATTGGGGGTTTGAGCACACTATTGAGTTGGAGCTGGTATTCAGGCAGTGATTACCACACCCTATAGGCATCCCAAAGCCTATCGGGATGAGATTGAGCGGGCCATCCAGGAGTTGCTGGCTCTTGGGCACATCCGGTCGAGCACGAGTCCTTTTGCTTCTTCCATGGTGTTGTGAAGAAGAAGGACAGCACTTTGAGGATGTGTATTGACTACAGGGCCCTGAACAAGAAGACCCTAAAGAAAAGGTACCCTATACTCAGGATCGATGAGTTGAGAGGAGCCCGGTTCTTTTCAAAGATTGATTTGAGATCAGGGTACCATCAAATTCGCGTGAGGGAACAGGACATTCTCAAGACCGCCTTTCAGTGTCACTATGGGCACTTTGAGTTTTTGGTGATGCCCTTTAGGCTAACCAACGCACCAGCAACATTCCAGTCTTGCATGAACCACATCTTTCGTAGTCACTTGAGGAAGTTTGTGTTGGTGTTCTTTGATGATATCCTCATTTACAGCAGGACTTAGGAGGAGCATCTCCAGGACATTGAGGCAGTGTTGCACATTTTGGAGGAGCAGCAGTTCTATGCCAAGCTCTCCAAGTGTGAGTTTGGGTTGTCGGAGATGTTGTACTTGGGACATATCATAGGGGTGGACAGAGTGAGAGTCCACGAGGAAAAGATCAAGGCCATCAGAGATTGGCCGGAGTCGAGGAACGTGACGGAACTTCGAGGATTCATTGGTATTTGTACTTATTACAGGAAGTTCGTCAGGAGTTTCTCACAGCTTGCTGCACCCCTTACTGATTTGACGAAGAAGGGGGCATTCAGTTGGTCGGAATCCGGATACAGCGCAGCGAGCCTTTGACAGGCTCAAGGAGGTGATGAGCAGCTACCTAGTGCTTGCATTGCCGGATTTTACGCAGCCATTTGTTTTGGAGTGTGATGCGTCGGGAGAGGGGATCAGCACAGTATTGATGCAGGGAGGACACCCTATAGCCTTTGAGAGCCGGAAGCTCCTTCCACACGAGAGGTTGTATTCTATATACGACAAGGAGATGTTGGCCATTATGCATGCATTGGCCAAATTCCGACAATATTTAGTGGGTAACAGGTTCAGGGTGAGGACTGATCACAACAACCTCAGGTTCTTTTTGGAGCAGAAGCAGCTACAAGAGAGGCAGCAGCAGTGGATCAGTAAGATCCAAGCATATGACTTTGACATTGAGTATGTCAAGGGTAAGAACAACGTGGTAGCAGATGCCCTTTCATGTAGACCAGCCACGTTGTCTCTTATGAGCTTGGATACAGATTGGAGGGCTCGACTTTTAGTAGAGTACTCCAAGGACAGATTTGCATGTGAGGTTCTGGATGGACAGGTGGCGGATGACAAGTACAGGGTGGTCAATGAGATCATCTACTACAGGGATCGGATCTTCTTGATTGAGGGATCTCAGCTCAAGAAGAACATACTTCAGGCATCACATGATTCACCTTTGGCCGGCCATCAGGGGTTTACCAAAACCTACAGGGCCATTAGAGAGAGGTTCTCATGGAAGGGCCTCAAGGAGGACGTACTCCAGCACATCAGGGAGTGCGATGTTTGCCAGAGGAACAAGGGGGAGATGAGCCATCTCGCAGGATTATTGCAGCCTCTTCCCATTCCGGAGGGGAAATGGGAGAGTATATCGATGGACTTCATCACAGGGTTGCCCATGGTGCAGGGCAAGGATTGTATCTTTGTCGTCGTTGATCGACTGACAAAGTATGCGCATTTTTTCGCCATATCCGCGCACTACACAGCAGCACAGGTGGCTGAGCTGTTCTTCAGAGAGGTTTTCAGGCTACACGGTCTTCCTAAGACCATCATCAGTGACAGGGACAGCCGCTTCATGGGCAGATTTTGGCAGGAGCTTTTCCAGTTGGTGTGGACGGAGTTGACACCGAGTACCAGTTATCACCCACAGACGGATGGACAGACAGAGATAGATAACAAGTGGCTGGAGGGCTACTTGCGTAACTATGTCAGTGGGCAACAACTAGCATGGCTGAAGTGGTTGCATCTGGGGGAGTACTGCTATAACACTACTCATCACATGTCCATTGGTATGTCATCTTTCTATGCTTTGTATGGGTATCATTCTTTATCTTTTGCTGATGTGATGTTTGGTGCTAGCAAGGCTCCGAGAGCCAAGATTTGGATCCAAGAAAGTTAGGATATACTCCGAGCTCTCAAGGACAATATGGCTACAGCACAAAACCAGCAGAAGTTGTATGCTGACAAGGGTCGGATGGAGAGACAGTTTGAGGTAGGGGACTTGGTCTACCTACGATTGCAGCCATACCGACAGTCGTCACTGAAGCAGAAGGGAGCTGAGAAGCTCAAGCCCCACTTTTACAGGGTGATACGCAGGATTGGACAGGTTGCATATGAGTTGGAGCTGCCCCAAGGCAGCAAGATTCATAATGTTTTTCATGTATCATGCCTGAAAAAGGCACTAGGGCAGCAGGTGACAGTGACAGATGAGCTACCACCCACGGATGATGAGGGGCATTTGGTGTTGCAGCTAGAGGCTATTTTTGATACCAGGGAGAGGCAGCAACAGAGCAGGACAGTCCGGGAATTCTTGGTGAGATGGAAGGATTTACCAGATGAGGATGCCACTTGGGAGAGTGAGAAAATTTTGCAGCATCCATCACTTCAGTTGCTTGAGGACAAGCAACATTTTGCCGGGGGAGACTGTAATATTCCTAATTAGCTATGGCCAATTGGAATATTCAATTTCGCTCAATTTTACCATCCATAGTTTATTCATGAATAAAAAGGTGAGTAGGGGAGACATAACTCACTTTAGAAATAAAAGTTCACTCCCTAGTAGCACAACGTTGTAACTTAAGTGAACCGAGGGGGCCCAAGTAGACACATGGAGGGACTGCGCAGGCCAAGAGGGAGCACGAGGCAACGTTGGAGGAGGTGAGCATTAGGGTTGAGAGGGGCTCATGCTATATAGAGGGGAGAGCCTCCTCATTTTGTTCATTCGTTGTTGATGATATTGAGCTGGTCGTTTTGACTTCTTGAGCACGCTGGCTGTTTAGCCTGTCTGCAGCACTGTTTAGTGCGTTGAGTGTCTCCGATCGGAGATCTCGCCCTTAGCCCCGGGGGAATTCAAGTGCCTGCTCGGGCAAGGTAGTTTCTTCAGCATTTTGTGGGAGGATTGGTGTTTGGGTTTTGTTGCAGAGCTGTGCATTCAGAGATTGCACAGTCATTGAGAGGGAGGACGCAATCAACCTTGAGTTTCTTGAAAGGGAGGATTGAGTTTCTTGCAGGGGTTTTGAGCCTGGAGATTGAGCAGAGGATCAGCCTTTGCCTTTGGGAGGATTTTGGTGGAGTTTGAGGCCATATTTCAGTTGTTCCTATTAAGCCTCTGCGCAGAGCCTTGGAGGGCAGCGTAATTCCCCAAGGGGGTGATTTTCGGGGGTCAGCCATTTTAGATATGATTTCTGGGTTTTGCTGTGGTTGGTGAGTAGAGGTAGATTCCAGATTTTCAACTCATTCTGGCAAGGGGATCAGCCCCAAGTCATCAGTTCATTTCAGCAGTAGCAGCTACACGACAGTTTTCCAGCGGCTGGGACGCAGTTCAGAGAGCAGCCATTTCTTGGATATTCTGAGAGTATTTCTCCACTTGCCTTGAGCAAGTCTAGGTGCCATCACTCTGATCAACTATTGTACTTCATTATATTTCTCAATATAATAAAATGGCTTAGCATTCTCTCTCTATATTTCTGGATGATTTGCCGTACATTCTGTCTATGTTATTGTATATTTGCTTTACTGTTATCTTTATGTATTTTCGGGAATTTTAGTTCTATACCACTTGGTGTGTTTATCTCGTACTCTTAGACAGAGTCTGGAAAGGGCCAGGTAGCCTCCAGATCTCACCCTCTTCTCAGAGATGAAATATTTGGTAAACACCCTCCCAGTCCATCTCTGGTTGGAGTTTGCTTGTGTTTTAGAGATATCCCCGAAACAGGATATTACAGTGGTATCGTTTTAGAGATATCCCCGAAACGAGATATTATAGCAGAGATTGGTTGAGACTGTGAACTATGATCATCACATAGTGTATCTAAACCTCAGTTCTAGGACTGTGGCTTGGGTTTCTAAGGTTGTCTCTCAGTGTTCAGATTAAGTGATCTCCTTGGACTGTAAAGGACTAAACAGTAGTGTCATTTGTACAATGGTAGTGCTCTTGTAGAACCCTCCTTTGGACAGTAAAGAACTTTCTCTTAAACAGTGGGATTGTTAAAGTGAAGTCCAGTAATTGAAGTCAACACAGTGTAGCAAAGTGATCTTGGAATTGAAGTCAACACAGTACGACAAGTTGATTTAATAGTGAAGAATATGTCAATGACATTCAAGTAAGTTCTATTCACATTCTCTATTAAAAGTCAAAGGAATGGTGTCCTTGGAGTAGTTGCTCCTAAACACAAGGTTAGTGCCTTGAGAAGATAGGGTCGAAGCCCTAGAGGTCGGAGCCTCATCAAAGTCCAAATTGGTGCTTGGCAACAGGTTGGTGCCTGATTCATTGAAGGGTTGGTGCCCTCACACATCTATTGTACTCAATTATTTGAAAAAGGATTGAAGTTCTTATTAATCCTTAATAATATTATTATTATACACCTCTCTGTTTTTAATTGTGAAGAATCTAACTGGCAAAAATTAACAATTGAAAATAAATACTGATTCACCCCCCTCTCAGTATTTCCAACAATTGGTATCAGAGCCAGCTTCTTTAATATCAGCCTAACAGCTGGAAGAAGGATTTTTAGGCACAATGAAGAACATAGAAGCAACAGGGAAGCTGCCTATCTTTGATGGAACAAATTTTGGTTTTTGGAAAAAGAGGATGTCCTACTATCTAATGTCT
This sequence comes from Pinus albicaulis, assembly GCA_034641835.2. Classification (NCBI taxonomy): domain Eukaryota; kingdom Viridiplantae; phylum Streptophyta; class Pinopsida; order Pinales; family Pinaceae; genus Pinus; species Pinus albicaulis. Next base: position 1,313,181,331 of record CM076575.1, read on the forward strand.
CTTGGTCCTGAAGTATGGCACTCTGTTTTGGATGGGTACAAAGCTCCCTCTGGTCTTCCAACTGATCCAAACGAAAGAAAAGCCTACATTGCTAATGCCAAAGCTTTAAATTCCATCACTAGTGGAATTACCGATTCCGAATTCACGAAAGTCATGGATTGTGACTCAGCCAAAGAAGTATGGGATAAGTTGGTTTCCCTGTATGATGGGGACTCTAAAGTTAAGAAGGCAAAGCTTCAAACCTATAGAAGACAATTCGAGAGTCTGAAAATGGATGATTAAGAAGATATTGCATCATACTTCCTCCGAGTAGCTAAAGTGGTTAACTCTCTTAAAGGGCTAGGAGAAAATATTGAAGAAAGTACTATTGTTCAAAAAATCCTGAGATCGCTTCCTGACAAATTTGACTCCAAACTAAGTGCCATAGAAGAAATGAGGGACCTAGATACTCTCAAGATGGATGAAATTCATGGAATTCTCATTGCCTATGAGATGAGGAAAGGAAGTCCAAATTTCAAAGAAGCAACATTCAAAACCTCAAAATCAACAAAAAAAGGAAAAGGATGGAATTGCAGTAGCGATGAATCTGATGCTAAAATCGAATTAGCTCAATTTGTACGAAGACTTAAGAAGGGATCTAAGCTAAAAGGTAAGTACCCTCATATTTGTTTCAAATGTGGAAGAATGGGTCATTACACTGCAAAATGTCCTCATAAACATGATAGTGATGATGAAGAGGACTCTAAAAGGATGATGTACAAAAAGAAAGGGTTTATTGCAGCAGCAATGAATCTGATGCTGAAATCGAATTAGCTCAATTTGTATGAAGACTTAAGAAGGGATCTAACCTAAAAGATAAGTACCCTCTTATTTGTTTCAGATGTGGAAGAATAGGTCATCACGCTGCAAAATGTCATAAACATGATAGTGATGATGAAGAGGACTCTAAAAGGATGATGTACAAAAAGAAAGGGTTTAAAAAGAAGAACTTCTTCTCCAAACAAGATGAGTCTAATGAAGATGAATTTGTAGTCATAAAAAAGAAATCAACTAGAAATATGCATCATCACAAAGAAAGTGATGATGAATTAGATGAGGAAAGTAACTATGTTGGAAGCAAAGAAACGTTATTCATGGCATTTACAAATGATGATGATTCAGAACTGGAAGATGAAGGAAACATGGATAGATTACTAATGAGTGCATTGAAGAAAATGAGAATCTACGAAAGAAGATAATTTCTCTCAAAATAGAAAAAGAGGAAGCAACAGGAATGGAAGACTTCTTGAACAATAAGCTAAAAGAGAATGATGATATCTGTGAAAAACGTAAAGCTGAAATAATATCTCTAAGACAGGAATTGGAGCAAGTCAAAAGGAGTTGGCAAAGCTCTCTAGCACTTGATAACATTCTTAATACTCAAAAACCTCAACATGACAAATCTGGAATTGGTTTCAAAGGAGAATCATCAAGCACAAAGAATAATGCAAGGAGTTATGTCGACATACTCTCTTGCCATCCAAAAGAAGAAAAGTCATCTCGTCAGGAACAAAGCCCCATCTCAAAACCAAGAATTAAAGAAAGAGCAACTCCAAGGAAGAATGTTGGTCCAAGCTATGGCTATTACAACAGGTACCAAACTATTTTTCTTGGGTATTGTTACTATTGTAAAAACTTTGGGCATCAAGCTAAGCATTGCAAGGCTCATAAGAATGATGCACCAAGATTGAAAGATCAAACAAACAAACTACGTGATCCTAAAGAGCAAGGACAAATAAAAACTTACAATTCCTTTAATCCTTTGGCTAAGTTTGATCCGTCTTGCTCATTATGTAGTAATTATAATCATAATGAACAAAATTGCCCTCTCAAAGGAGAGAAGCTAAAAGCGTAAATCTCAAAATTGATAAGTGTGGCATAGCTCTATGTGCTCATAGTGAAGAAAATCATTGGTTTGTGGAGAGTGGATGCTCAAGACATATGACAGGTGACCAGAAGAAGTTTATCTCATTGAACAAGAAAAATGGAAATTTATCCTTTGGAAGTGGATTCGCTAAAATCACTGGAAAAGGAACTGCTACCCTTGTCAATGGACAAGGAAAGGCTCAAAATACCTTGCTGGTAGAAGGACTCAAACACAATCTCTTAAGTGTTAGCCAAATTTGTGACCAAGGACATAATGTTGTCTTCAGTACTAAAAATTGTGAAATAAGAGGCTCATCCTCAGGAGAACTTGTGGCGGAAGGAGTAAGAACACCAGATAATGTTTACATTCTCAGTAAAATCCAAGGAGATAAATGTTACATAAAGTCAAACAGATGAAAGTTGGTTATGGCACAAGCAATTGGGGCATACAAGTTTTGATAACCTGGTCAACATCAGCGAAATTAATGCAGTAAAGGACATTCCAAAAATGTGCAAGCCAAATCAAGTTGTATGTGGCCCATGCCAACATGGAAAGCAAACCAGAACTAGCCACAAAACTAAGGAGTTCTCAACATCAAAACCTCTGGAAATTATTCATGCAGATTCAACATCAAAACCTCTGGAAATTATTCATGCAGATTTATGTGGGCCAACTAGAACTCTAGCTCTTCAAGGTGAAAGGTACTTTGCTCTATTTGTTGATGACTATACTAGAATGATGTGGGTATATTTCATAAAATATAAATCCGAAGCATTTGAATGTTTTAAGAATCTTAAAGCTCTCATTGAAAATGAGAAAGACTCTAAGATTAAATGTCTTAGAATGGATAGAGGAGAATTCACCTCAAAAGAATTTGATGAATTCTATAAAGAGCATGGAATCGAAAGAGAACTCTCTGCTACTAGGACACCCAAGCAAAATGGTGTAATTGAAAGAAGGAACCGAACCGTTCAAGAAATGGCGAGGACAATGCTACTAGCGGCTGATTTGCAACCAAAATTTTGGAGAGAAGTAGTTGGGACGACAATTTATACCTTAAATCGAACTCAACTAAGACCAAATAAAGAAAAAACTTTTTATGAATTATGGAAAGGAAGACCTGCTTCAGTAAAATATTTCAGGATTTTTGGAAGAAAATGCTTCAGAAAAATAAACGATGACTCACCAGGAAAATTTGATTCTAGGGTTGACGAAGGAATATTTCTTGGATACTCCACAAGAAGCAAAGCTTACAAATGTTACAACAATTGTCTACGGAGAATAGTGGAAAGCATTGATGTGAAGATTGATGAAGGCCTTCCAGAAAAGAGAATTGGAGATCATGAAGTTGAGCCTTTCCTTGAAGAAAGTGAAGAAGAAGAACCTGAAAAAGAAGAGGATGGAAAACCTCAAAGCGAACCTTCACAAACTCCTTCTAAGATCAAATTTATTCAAAAACATCATCCGGAAGAACAAGTTATCGGGAATATAGATGAAGGAATTCAAACTCGAAGAAGAATGACAAATAGTCCAAGAAAAGATGATGTTGCTCTATTATCTTTAATAGAACCTGAAATTTTTTCTCAAGCAAGCAAAGATCCTTATTGGATACCTGGGAGAAGAAATGTCTCTAATCGAAAAGAATGAGACCTGGGAGCTGGTACCTCGCCCAAAAGATAAAAATATAATTGGAACAAATTGGGTATTCAAAAAACAAGATGAATGAGGATGGACAAATCATCAGAAATAAAGCCAGACTTGTCTGCAAGGGATACTCGCAAATTGAAGGAATTGACTTCGAAAAAACCTTTGCACCAGTAGCTTGATTGGAAGCCATAAGAATGTTTTTGGAATTTACTTGCTCAAAAGGATTCAAGGTTTATCAAATGGATGTAAAATCAGCATTCCTGAATGGAGATCTCAAGGAAGAAGTTTACATGGATAAACCAGAAGGATTTGATCTTGCCGAAGGGAAGGACTTTGTATGCAAGCTAAAAAAGGCCTTGTATGGATTAAAACAAGCCCCTAGAGCATGGTATGCAAAGTTGGATCACTATCTACTACAAGAAGGTTTCAAAAAGGGAGTAGCAAGTAGCAATCTCTACATGAAGATGGACAAAGAAAAACTTTTGATCACTCTTGTATACGTTGATGATCTAATCTTTGCTAGCAATGATGATGAGAAGAGCCATGAATTTGCTCTAAATATGTCCAAAAGATTCGAAATGTCAATGATTGGTGAGTTGTCTTACTTTCTTGGGCTACAAATATCTCAAACCTCTGCAGGCATGTTTATATCTCAAGCAAAATATCTTACAGACATGCTCAAAAGATATGGGATGGAAGATTGTGCACTAATGAGCACACCAATGACCACCGATTGTAAATTAAGTAAAGATGATGATACCCCTCTCATAGATGCAACTCTTTATAGGTCAATAATTGGAGCTCTCCTATACTTAACTGCTACAAGACCAGATATTATGCAAACAGTAGGAATGGTAGCAAGATTTCAGTCAAGTTCTAAACAATCCTATCTAGCAGTTGTGAAGAGAATTCTCAGATATCTGAAAGGAACGATTGATTTCGGTCTTTGGTATCCTAAGAGTTCAACTCTTATTGTGACAGCTTACTCTGATGCTGATTGGGCCGGAAGCGTGGATGATCGAAAAAGTACCAGTGGAAATGCATTCTTTATGGGAGATTGTCTTGTATCTTGGCTTAGCAAAAAGCAATCATCTATATCCCTTTCTACAACTGAAGCTGAATATATAGCTGCTGCTCATTGTTGTACACAAATACTATGGATGAAGGAAGCCTTAAACGATGTCAACATAGAAACTAAGCAGCCAATCACTATTTTTTGTGACAACACTAGCACCATCAGTCTTTCAAAGAATCTAGTGATGCTGTAATATTCCAAATTAGCGATATCTAATTGGAAATATTAATTTTGACCGATTTTGCCTTATTATAGTCGGAGCATGAATAAAGTGGGTAAAATATTAATAAACTCACTTAGGATAAAGTATTTCCCTAAGTCCACATCATATTTGAGGAAGTGGGGCCTAGTGGCCAAGTGGACAGCGCAGGGAAAGGAGGACGCAGACCACGTGGGCAGCGTGGGGCCTACCTCACGCAGTTGAGAGGGACAACGTGGGCCAAGGAGCATGTGGGAGATGGTGGGGCCTAGGGTGAGAGAGGCCCATCATTATAAAAGGGAGGAGAGCCTCCTCATTTAGTCATTCATGTTTATGCATATTGAGCTTGTCATTTCGACTTGGAGCACGCTGGCTGTTTAGCTTGTCTGCAATACTGTTCAGTACATCGGGTGTTTCCGTTCGGAGATCCCACCCTCAGCCCCGGGAGACTTCGAGTGCTTGCTCGAGTGAGGTATTTCCATCAGCATTTTTGCAGGAGGATTGGTGGTTGCATTTGTGGAGGAGCAGAGCATCTAGGGACTGCGCAGTCTTGAGAGGGAGGACGCAGTTCATTTTGGGGGAGCTCCAGATTGGTACCATTTCGCAGGATTCAGGCCAGAGGATTGAGCAAGGGGCCAGCCCTTGCCTATTGGAGACATTTGACAGAGAGGGAGGCCATATTTTTGAGGATAGCATTCAGCGCCAGCGTGGCCCTTGGGAGGATAGCGTAGATCCTCAAGGGAGGCATTTTCGGGGGTCGACCATTTCAGAAACGCTCTCTGGGCTTTTCTGGGTATTGTGAGTAGAGGCCGATTCCAGAGTATCAGATTTTTCCAAGGAGGGGAGCAGCCCCAAATACTCATTTTGTTCCAGTAGTAGCAGCAACACGGCAGTATTTCAGCAGCTGGAGTTACAGCAGAGAGCAGCGATTTCCATTGATATTCTGAGAGTATTCCTACACTTGCCTGGTGCAAGTCGAGGTGCCATCGTTCTGATCACCTCTTATACTTATTTCTATTTCTCAGTCTAATAAAATGGCTTAGGATTCTCTCTATTTCGTGTGTATCTGCTTCATGATCTGTTTCTAGCATTATATATCTTGTTGCATGCTTTTTATTACTATCTATTTCCCCTTCGGGATATTATAGTGGTATCAGAGCTCATAGACCTAGCTCAGCTTGTGGAGCAAGTTGTCTTTGACACCGGGAGAGAAGCCGTATATTTGCTACAGGGGTAGGAAGTACCGTGACCGAGAGCGTAGGTTGCAAATCACCTACGGAGAGGGTGACTGCGTTCCAGTAGTGGACGCAGGGCAGGAAGAACTGATAGCAGATGATAGCGACGCGAAGAAGTTTGGGGAAATGCTCCTCAAGTCAGTACAGGATCTGTCAAGACAGATTGAGGTGATGGGACAAAGATTCACTGCTGTAGAGGCTAGACAGCGTGAAACCCCAAGGGGTTTCCAGATTGGTGAGGGATCAGGCACATCCCACCACTTGCAGGAGCATGATGCCACTCAGCACATGGCATCTCATGCACCCACACGTTCCACTATGCCCACTTTTCTGGCTGCAGACACAGAGGCAGGAGCACAGCAGGTGCCAGAGCCGAGCCACATGGGTGATTACTTTGTTGAGTACGAGGCATACGGGCAGGAGTTCAGGGATGCCCTTTCATTTCGAGATTTTGTCCAGCTCCAGCGGGACAGCAGACCCCGCGACCATCACAGGGGACACCGACATTATCACGAGGGAGACACTCAGCGTACGGTGAGCAGGTTCCATTTGCCCATGTTTGATGGCTCATCAAACAGTTCAACAAAGGCTTGGGTGGAGAAGCTGGACATATACTTCCAGCTCAACCAGATGTCGAAGATGGAGGCCATCAAGGTGGCAGCGCTGCATCTGGATGGCGAGGCCCAAGATTGGTGGTTCCACGGGATGGTTACACTCGAACACTCGACAGTGACAGCTTATTCTGAGTTTACCCGGAGGTTGATTGAGAGGTTTGATCGGAGGGATCTGGGAGCACTTTGTTGAGCTGACGAGGCTCAAGCAGACCGGGAGTCCGAATACATACATCTCAGATTTCCTGAGACTTTCTGTCATGGTACCAGATCTATCCGCGGCACAGATGATCTACATGTTCATTGATGGGCTAGCAGAGCCGCTCCAGGGATTGGTCAGATCCACTAGACCGACCACACTCCATGACGCAGTTGGCAGGACACAAGACTTGCAGGATGCCTTACCCAGGACCAGGACGCCTTACCCCCAGAGACAGGCTTTCTAGCCTAAGGGGAAGGATGTGAGGATTCCGCCTCCTAAGGGAAATGAGGGTAGAGGACAGTTGGATGATGATGCTAGGAGGGAGTTAAAGAAGAAGAGATTGCGTTTCACCTGTCAGGAGCCGTGGGCACCAGGACACAGATGTGCTGTTGGCAAAGCACATTTTATCGAGGTCTTCTCCGAGAGCAGTAGGGAAGAAGATGAGTATGATGACGTGGAGGCAGGGGGCAGCCATGCAGCGCAGGATCATTTGCCACCTCCACCACCAAGAGCAAGAGGTGCAGCCTTTGCACCTACCAGAGGGGCCCTTGCAACATTACGAGGAGTCCCCAAGTATTTGACGCTGTGTGTCCGAGGTACAGTGCGAGGGTAGCGAGTATCAGTACTGGTGGACAGTGGGGAAACCCACAACTTCATCGATGCACAGATGGTAGAGCGGAGAGGGATACAGACAGAGAGCTTCGATGGGTTTTCAGTTTTGGTCCCAGGATATTAAACTATGCAACAGTTTATATGATCCGGCCGTCGTTAAAAGACGATGGGCACCTACACAATGACCGACCACTTTTTCATGGTTAACATACCTGACACCAATGTCATATTGGGTACAGTGGTCGATCACTCTAGGGAAGGTCACCGCGCATTGCAAGGCCTGGGAGGTGGGAGTGGGATGACAAGAAGACCGGGAAGCACGAGAAGACACGGGGCATGACACTTACCCACCTCGTAAGGCCACCAATTCTGATGGAGGTACTCTCCGAAAGGGAGACAGAGTGCGTAGAGCCGCGTGCATCGAGGCAGTGGACTACCAGCACCGCTCATCCGTAGATACAAAATTATCCTGACAGTACGCCTACCTGTTCAGGGAGATACCACCAGGACAGCCACCGGATCGGGGGTTTGAGCATACGATTGAGCTAGAGTAGGGCATACAGGCTGTCATTACCACACCCTATAGGCACCCCAAGGCCTATCGAGACGAGATCGAGCGGGCTATCCGTGAGCTGTTAGCTCTTGGACACATTCGGCCTAGCACCAGTCCTTTCACTTCTTCGGTAGTGTTGGTGAAGAAGAAGGATGGCACATTGAGGATGTGCATTGATTATAGGGCCCTGAACAAGAAGACCATGAAGAACAGGTACCCTATTCCTTGGATTGACGAGCTGATGGATGAGTTGAGAGGGGCACAGTTCTTCTCAAAGATTGATTTGAGATCCGGGTACCATCGGATTCGCGTGAGGGAACAGGACATTCCCAAGACCGCTTTCAGGTGCCACTATGGCCATTTTGAGTTCCTGGTGATGCCCTTCGGGCTAACCAACGCACCGGCCACCTTCCAGTCATGTATGAACCACATCTTTCGCAGTCACCTGAGGAAGTTTGTGTTGGTCTTCTTTGATGACATATTGATATATAGCAGGACATGGGAGGAGCATCTCCAGCACATAGAGGCAGTGTTGCGTATTTTGGAGGAGCAGGAGTTTATGCTAAGCTCTCCAAGTGCGAGTTTGGGTTGACGGAGATGCTATACTTGGGACACATCATAGGAGTGGACGGAGTGAGGGTCCACGAGGAGAAGATCAGGGCCATCAGGGATTGGCCAGAGCTGAGAAATGTGACGGAACTTCGGGGATTTGTAGGTATCTGCACCTACTATAGGAAGTTCGTCAAGAGTTTCTCTCAGCTTGTTGCACCCCTTACAGATATGATGAAGAAGGGGGCATTTAGTTGGATGGACACAGCGCAGCGAGCCTTTGACAGGCTCAAGGAGGTGATGAGCAGCTGTCCAGTGCTAGCATTGCCAGACTTCACATAGCCATTCGTTCTGGAGTGTGATGCATCATGGTAGGGGATCAGTGCAGTGTTGATGCAGGGAGGCCACCCTATAGCTTTTGAGAGTCGGAAGCTCCTTCCACATGAGCGGTTGTATGCTATATACGACAAGGAGATGCTAGCCATCATGCATGCATTGGCCAAATTTCGGCAGTACTTGGTAGGTAACAGGTTCATGGTGAGGACTGACCACAACAGCCTCAGGTTTTTCTTAGAGCAGAAACAGCTACAGGAGAGGCAACAGAAGTGGGTCAGCAAGATCCAAGCCTACGACTTTGACATCGAGTATGTCAAAGGGAAGAACAACGTGGTGGCTGATGCACTTTCACGCAGACTAGCCACGTTGTCTCTGATGAGTTTGGACGTAGATTGGAGGGCTTGACTATTGGTGGAGTACTCCAAGGACAAGTTTGCTTGTGAGGTTTTGGATGGGTAGGTGACAGATGACAGATATAGGGTTATGGATGAGATCTACTACAGGGATAGGATCTTCTTGACTGAGGGCTCCCAGCTCAAGAAGAAGATATTGCAGGCTTCTCACGATTCACCATTGTTTGGCCATCAGGGGTTTACCAAAACCTACAGGGCCATCAGGGGTTTACCAAAACCTACAGGGCCATCAGGGAGAGGTTCTCATGGAAGGGCCTCAAGGAAGATGTACTCCAGCATGTCAAGGAGTGTGAGGTTTGTCAGCGCAACAAGAGGGAGATGGACCATCCGGTAGATTTGTTGCAGCCTCTTCCCATTCCAGAGGGGAAATGGGAGAGTATCTCGATGGATTTCATCACAGGGTTGCCCATGGCGCAAGGCAACGACTGTATATTCGTCGTCGTTGATCGACTGACGAAATATGCACATTTTTTCGCCATATCCGCACATTATACAGCAGCATAGGTGGCGGAGCTGTTCTTCAGGGACATCTTCAAGTTACATGGTCTTCCCAAGACCATTGTCGGTGACAGGGACAACCGCTTCATGGGTGGGTTTTGGTAGGAGATTTTTCGGTTGGTGGGGACAAAGTTGACTCCGAGCATTAGCTACCACCCATAGACAGATGGGCAGACAGAGATAGTTAACAAGTGGCTGGAGGGCTACTTCGTAACTATGTCAGTGGTCAGCAGAGAGCATGGTTGAAGCGTCTGCACCTAGGAGAGTACTGCTACAACAACACACATCACATGTCTATCGATATGTCTCTATTTTATGTATTATATGGTTATCATGCTTTATCTTTTGTTGATGTGATGTTTGGTGCCAGCGAGGCTCCGAGAGCCAAGGATTGGATCCAAGAGAGTCGGGACATCCTCCGAGCTCTCAAGGATAACATGGTACAACGCAGAACCAACAAAAGCTTGTATGCCGACAGGGGTTGGGTGGAGAGACAATTTGAGGTAGGGGACTTGGTCTACCTATGTTTGCAGCCATACCGACAGTCGACTCTGAAGCAGAAAGGAGCTGAGAAGCTCAAGCCCCGTTTTTATGGGCCTTACAGGGTGATACGCAGAGTTGGGCAGGTTTCTTATGAGTTGGAGCTGCCCCAGGGCAGCAAGATTCATAACATCTTTCACGTATCGTGCCTGAAGAAGGCACTGGGACAGGAGGTGACAGTGACAGGGGAGCTTCCGCCTACAGATGATGAGGGGCATTTGGTGCTACAATCAGAGGCTATTATTGATATTAGGGAGAGACAGTTGCGAAGCAGGGTAACTCCGGGAATTCTTAGTGAGGTGGAAGAATTTGCCGGATGAGGATGCCACTTGGGAGAGTGAGAAGATCTTGCAGCATCTATCACTACAGTTGCTTGGGGTCAAGCAACATTTTGCCAAGGGAGACTGTAATATTCCCAATTAGCGATAGCTAATTGGAAATATTAATTTTGACCAATTTTGCCTTATTATAGTGGAGCATGAATAAACTGAGTAAAATATTAATTAACTCACTTAGGATAAAGCACTTTCCTAGAGTCCACATCGAAATTGAGGGAGTGGGGCCTAGTGGCCAAGTGAATAGCGCAGGAAAGGAGGACGCAGACCACGTGGCAAGCGTGGGGCCTACCTCACGCAGATGAGAGGGACAGCGTAGGCCAAGGAGCACGTAGGAGATGGTGGGGCCTAGGGTGAGAGAGGCCCATCGTTATAAAAGGGAGGAGAGCCTCCTCATTTGATCATTCATGTTTATGCATATTGAGCTTGTCATTTCGACATGGAGCATGCTCGCTGTTTAGCTTGTCTGCAGTACTGTTCAGTACATTGGGTGTCTCCCTTTGGAGATCCCACCCTCAGCCCCGAGAGACTTCGAGTGCTTGCTCGGGTGAGGTATTTCCATCAACATTTTGCAGGAGGATTGGTGGTTGCATTTGTGGAGGATGTAATATTCTTTTTTTGGTATCACCCATGACAAACGGCTAGGAGGGACTTCCGTGAGTTAGAGCAGCATGTGTCACATGCATGCATTGGTGCTATCAAAGGCCTGTGAGCTTTTTGGAGGAGTTTTGAGGAGTTTCCATGGTGTCTGGTGGCATTCGCTTGACATATTCCATTATCCAAGCAATTTTGCTTTCGTTCCGGTGCATTCCGACAACTTTCGGAAATTTGAGTTATTTATGGGCTTAAGTGAGCGGATTACGCTCAAGGTGGCATTCCGGGAGGAATTCATGATGGAACACCTTAGTGTAATAGCTCATTGGAACCAGGACGAGGATAACTACATGTTAGGATGGTTGGACACGGGTTTCGGTGACCATAGGAGGTGTGGTCGTTGATTTACCCTTTTCTCCATTAAAAGGAATATTTTAATAAGAGGGAAAAGTGCTCCATGAATACAATAATAATAAAATAATGATCTAGAAGGTCCCAAGAGTTCTATAAAATAAAGGGAGGAGGCCATTGAGAGATATCTTTGGATCATATCATTTTCTTGTATGATAGTTTTGAGACGTGGTTCTCTACTTCAGCCGTAGCCCCAGGACGGAAACCCTCGGGTGATTTGTGAGTGTTGGACGAAAACCCAACTCTCTTTGAGGAGGCTTCATTCAGAAGTTTCACAAAGCTTCAGTGATATTGGAGCGAGGATCATTCAGATCTTCAACGGGAGCTTTAGTGGATTTAGTGGTAGCTGTTGCCAGAGGGAGAGTGCAACAGTTCATATTTTGAGGCCAGCGCAATGCAACAGTGCAACGGATTTTCTTGAGGTCAGTTGTTTTTCATTTATCTCAGCTATCTTTCATTTCAGCTTGTAACCCCAGTGACAATATAATAAAGCTAAGTTATATTCCTGCATTATGGTGTTATGGATTTGCATGTACTTGTATGTTAATTTTACATGGAAATATTCTGTAAGTAAATGTTGATTTTACGGCATAATGTGGAGTTCAGTTAATTTTCTGCATTTTTAGTTAAAATATCCCTTTCGGGATATTACAGTGGTATCAGAGCTTCAATCTTGGCTCAGCCCGCGGGTTTTAGTTCCATTTGCAGCGATTTTCTTTCAGAAGAATTTTTCAAATCCAAAATCATCATTGGGGAGATCGCATTATAAATGTGGAGAGTGGGATATTGTAACAACGCAGAACCCTCACCAAATTTGTTGTTCAATGGAGCAAATCGCATTCATTTATAGCTATAGCTGTGGGCCATAAAGTATATAGGGACAAGTTTTGCTAAAATTTTATGAAGCCTTGGGAATGCCTTTTATGAGGCAAACTCATTGTTTTTGGTGAAAACATAGTTTAAAGAGGCCATCCCATTATTTTTATGAAGAATCAAATTTCTCTATTATGATCCGATTCGAGTGCTCATCTCTGGCCTATGAAATAAAAAACGTGGATCCAGGCATTGGAGGCCATCTTATTCACAGGCGTAGCCGTCATCCTCAGCATTAGCCGTTGCTTGGAGGCAGCAGTCGTCGACTGGGGTCGTAGCAGATTTCGGGATATTACAGTGGTATAATTGTGAAACAGCCAAGCAGACATCGAGTCCATGGGAAGCGATGAGAAATCGAGTCGATTGTTTCCTTGCAGATCCACAAAGGCGCGTTGACCCTTGGGCATAGTGGGGGTCGTGATAAATTTGCATTATGAAGCTGTAGAGGAAAGAAAAATAATTTGTTTTAGCCGTCTAAGAATTTTGAGGGCCGAAATCATATTGCAAGGGTCAACACCCAATTGCTTGAGAACCCAGATTTCATTAATTTGAATTTTCGTTAAGAGATTATAAGAAGGCCGGTGAACGCAGTCAATGTGTTACGCTGTTTCGCTGGTTTTTATCTAATTTAGTCACGGGTCGAATCCCTGTTCTAAATGGATAGGCAGAACGGATGCAAATACAAAATCTAGAGAAGTATATTGGGTAGTTAAACATTGATTAGTATAAGGAGTTTGAGAAATATTTGGGATCAATACCATTGAACGAATATTATTCCTAAGGCGATTGTTTTGTGCGAGAAATTATTCAGAGCAAACCCATAATTACTATTGTGATAAGAAGTTCGAATTCTACGCAAGATCAAGCTGCTTGAATGCCAGGGTGTGCGTTGTTCAAAATAGACAATAAAACTGATGAAGTAATGGTCGATTCCTTGGATAGAATCGTGTGACTTTTGTGGTTGTGTTACTGTTGGGGCCTGATTGATTTTCGGGAGAATGAATAGGGACCGAATCGATCTATCCTCGTCGAGTCTGTGGTCGATTAACTGAGCGTAACTATTTTGGATGTCGCTTTCCACTTATGACATTCAATATAGCAATGGAAAGGGTTCCCAACATCAAATTTAATATTGTTGAGGCTTGTGACCAGGTCATGACGTCTGCGTGATTTTCGATTCAGAAGATTATTCTAGTTCATATTGTTTAATTGGTAATACGAAGGATTCCCTTGCGTTGAAGATCAATCCAATAAGTGTGATGTGGTTACTTGCTGAACTTGGGCTCTGCTCATATTAGTGACATTATTCCTAAACCAAATTGAACAGAAAATCACACTTGGAGAGGCCGCATCTCTCAACTTAACATGACCGATGGTATCTATGGCGTGTTGACGAGACACGCTGTCGGTTTTGGGGAGTTTCCATCATTGTTGGGCGCATCATCTACTCATACTGGCCACTATTTTCTAAGTCTGAGCCAGTGGCTGCATTTGTGGACAACGTGTATCCATGCGGTGAAGTTTCTCAAAGAGGCTGCACTAAACTGTTGAATCAACTAATATCCAGGTTCTACTGCACATCTCTTCATAATATTTATTTCTGCTATACAAAGATTGAGGAAATCCATGCTGTGAATTTATGGGTTGTTTCTATGCTCCAATTTGTATTATTCCTCATTGTGAAATTGTTTGTTGAAGTTGTAAATCATTGTTGATAAATTTAAACTACCCACAAAACATCTACTATAGATTATAAGCAGAGTGGGGGCAACATTACATATCTCTATTGGCAATCATTTATCACAACATTCCTGTTATCATTGGTTGAACCATGGAGGGATTCCTAAATAGATTGATGAGAATAAAAATAGAAGTTGGTTCCTTGAACCACCATGCATCAGAAGACCAGAAAACCAAGCAGAACAACAGACCTTTTTCAAGAGGAATTTATGCAGGAAGAATTGGGGGTTGGTCACAAAATTTTTGCACTTGGGACAGATCTGAAACACATGAAGATGTCATGGACAGTTTTGTCCAAACTAGAAGAGTTTAATGAACTCCTGTCCACAATAGACCAAGCAGAAGGGAAGAAACTGATTTGGGCTCTAAAACCTGCGATGCTTGCTCTTATACAGCCCAAATTCTTGGAGCCTTGTGAAGGGGTCACACTCCCAGTTGTAGCTTGCCTCAGTAACATCATGAAGTTGACTGCACCTATAGCTCCATACAATGATGATGTTATGAGTAGGATTATGAGATTGATTGTAGAAACTTTTCAGGATTTGGACAACAATGCAGGCTCTACCTTTGGGAAGAAGCTTGAGATTCTATGGAGTATGGCCACATTCGAGACTTATGTCATCATGTTTGACCTTGAGTGTGATGACTTGATCCCGTAGTTGTTCCAATGCTTCTTCAGCATTAGGATACATCATCTTGATACTGTCATAGCACACATGCAGTCCATCTTGTCATCATGTATGAGAGACCATGAGACCATTGGGTCGCAGCGTGCAGCATCAAAGTTATCGAGCGGGGCCTCGTTAGAGAGAGCAAGCAGTCTCGTATATATCTTACGGGCTAGCCCAAGGGCTGGTCGAGCAAAATATTGGGCTATTCAAGAGACAGTTGACCAGGGAGGAGTTGCTCCAATTTGGTGGATCAGGCAGCAGAAATGAGCTGAGGAGGAGGGGACTTTGCTTCATTTGCAAAGAACCTTGGGGCCTCATCACTCATGTTTGAGAGGTGTATATGAGGTGGCAGAGGTAGAGCAGGTAGACGTTCCTTCTGTATGTCAGGATGAGGACTCTTCTCCAAATGAGTCCATGGGATCAGTTGAGGACGCTTCTGGGGAGCGAGAGCAGTCATGCAGAGATGATGACAGTAGACTAGAGTTGTCTTCTAGTGTGCAGGGTGAGCAGTCAGGGGACTCTACGGGAGATACTCTGGGTGATGAGTCACTTGTGACGATTCAGCCAGAGCAGCACATGATGGAGCCTGAGTTAGCAGAGGAGGATACTATGCACATCAGGCATGATATTCCTTTGGGGGAGAGCCAGATGGGCGCCCACATTGAATCTATGATGGATATGTGGCTAACATTGGGGTCAGCCATTGAGGTGGAGCACACAAATTGACTGACATCGAGTACGGTGACAGCAGTTGCAGATCCATATCCTCTGGAGATGTTGGAGGTTGATGGGATTGTTCTGTAGGGGGCTAGTAGACAGCAGGAGCATGACATTCTTGATCAGGAGTGGGAGGAGTTGTTGGAGATGGTGGAGCATCCATCTATGGGTCGACAAAGGGATGAGGTGTAGATAGATGTACACGCAGTCAGCAGAGCTACAGTATTTTCAGTGAGTAGCACTCTCCAGGAGTACATCAATGGGGCTTGCAGCATATCTTGCCCACTTTGGCCCATTATAGAGAGAAGGGATTCCTTCTACAGGCAGCTTTCATTGGCAAACAGGGCAGAGCAGGGGGAGTTGATTACAGGCTGGCGGCAACACTCTAGGCGTGTTCCATATGCAGTTGTTGCTACATTGGATTCTTCTTCCAGGATGGACTGGCGGTAGATCATGAGTTGGTATCCTCTTGATGGTACGATATTCTTCATAGGGAGCATAGCAAGGCAAGGGCCCTTAGACATGACAGATGATACAGGTTCGAGTTGGCAGTGGGGCAGACTCTTCAGCATCCCATCCTGGTTTCAGGAGAGCAGAATCAACAGTGGATTTAATCAGGGATTGGATTGGAGAGAGGTGATGAGTTGGTACACAGTTGATGGGGCAGCTTACACCGACATAGATCTAGCACAGCAGGAGACGTGGTCTTCCCCTCTTAGAGCATCAGTCATAGCTAGAGGCAGTGCGCAGTCTGGGCCGTGGGACTTGGGCGATGATTGGCCACCGTCGCATGGGGATCCAGGAGGATTATTTGATGACAGGTACAGTGAGAGATCAGTTTGGGATCCCGGCATTGAAGGGTCTATTCCAGGTGGCTTGACACAAGCACATAGTTGCACCAGGAGGTTTGTATGGGATCCGGGCATTGGGCTTCACTGCGGCGGTGGGCCACCGCAGTGGCCCACATATTTCGATTGCTTGAAGGTCCAGAATATTCCTTTTTGGTATCACTCATGACAGGGCTAGAGGGACGGTAGTTGGGAGCGTACAAGTCACATGTACAAACATCGGTACTATCGTTGGGCTCAGAGCTTTTCGGAGGAGTTTTGAGGAGTTTTCATGGTTTTCGGAGGCATTCGCTTGATATAGTCCATCATCTGAGCAGTTTGGCTTTCATTCCGATGTATTCCGATAACTTTCAAAAATTTGAGTTATTTACGGGCTTAACTCAGCTGATTATGCTCAAGGTGGCATTCCGGTAGGAATACATGATGGAACACCTTAGTGTAATAGCTCATTGGAATCGGGACGAAAATACCTACATGGTGGGATAGTTAGAAAAATATTTCAGTGACTGGAGGAGGCGTGGTAGCCGATTTACCCTTTTCGGCATTAAAAAGGAATATTTTAATAAAAGGGAAAAGTGCTCCATGAATAAAATAATAATAAAATAATTCTCTAGAAGGCTCCAAGGGATCTATAAAAGAAATGGAGGAGGCCATTGGGAGACATCTTTGGAGTAGATCATTTTCTTGTGTATGAGAGGTTTGAGGATGTGGTTCTCTACTTCATGCCATAGCCCCAGGACGGAAACCCTCGGGTGATTTGTGAGTGTTGGACGGAAACCCAACTCTCTTTGAGGAGACTTTATTCAGAAGTTTCACAGAGCTTCAGTGATATTGGAGTGAGGATCATTCAGATCTTCAACGGGAGCTTCAGTGGATTCAGTGGTAGTTGTTGCCGGAGGGAGAGTGCAACAATTCAGTTTTGGAGGCCAGCACAGTGTAGCAGTTGCAACAAATTTTCTTGAGGCCAGTTGTATTTCATTTATCTCAGCTATCTTTAATTTCAGCTTGTAACCCCACTGATAATATAATAAAGCTGAGCTATATTTCTGCATTATGGTGTTATGGATTTGCATGTACTTGTGTGTTTAATTTTACATGGCAATCTTCTGTTAAATAATTGTTGACTTCATGCCGTATTTTGATATATAAGTAAATTTAGGTAAATTCAGTGAAGTATCCCATTTGGTGCATTCATGGAGGAGCAGAGCATCTAGGGATTGCGCAGTCTTGAGAGGGAGGACGCAGTTCATCTTGGGGGAGCTCCGGTTTGGTACCATTTTGGAGGATTCAGGCCAGAGGATTGAGCAAGGGGCCAGCCCTTGCCTATTGGAGACATTTGACAGAGAGGGAGGCCGTATTTTGGAGGATAGCATTCAGCACTAGCGTGGCCCTTGGGAGGATAGCGTAGATCCTCAAGGGAGGCATTTTTGGGGGTCGACCATTTCAGAAACGCTCTCTGGGATTTTCTGGGTATTGTGAGTAGAGGCCGATTCCAGAGTATCAGATTTTTCCGAGTAGGGGAGCAGCCCCAAATACTCATTTTGTTCCAGCAGTAGCAGCAACACGGCAGTATTTCAGTAGCTTGGAGTTACAGCAGAGAGCAGCCATTTCCATTGATATTCTGAGAGTATTCCTACACTTGCCTGGTGCAAGTCGAGGTCCCATCATCCTGATCACCTCTTGTACTTATTTCTATTTCTCAGTATAATAAAATGGCGTAGCATTCTCTCTATTTCGTGTGTATCTGCTTCATGATATGTTTCTAGCATTATATATCTTGTTGCATGCTTTGTATTACTGTCTATTTCCCCTTCGGGATATTATAGATGCACTCAAATACCAAACTTATTCCAATCAAATACCACTTTCTCCGTGAACAAGTTGCTGAACAAAATATCAAGTTGGAATACGTCAATACAAAAGAGCAAATTGCAGATATCTTTACAAAACCCCTTCCACGAGAATCATTTGAGTATCTTTGTCAAAAGATGGGGGTCATTGCTCTTGCATCACATTAAAACAAGCAACATGTCGGAGAGCAGCATGTCTGGGAGAGAAGCATGACAGGGGGAGCACATTGACACCCCGTTGCCATTGATGTTAAAGGGGGAGAAGAAAAATAATATTTCCATCCAATGACAAAAGGGGGAGATTGTTAAGTGAGGTTGTCCTTGATGGCAATAGGATGCTAGATGATGATGAATGACCATGGTTAAGATGATCATTTGGACAATGGAGGACTACATGAAAAAGCCTACACTCTGCCCTACCTCAATTTCTACTCCTATAGATGACCAGTCATAATAAAAGAATTTTTTCACCATCATAAAGTCAATCTTCCTGAATGAATCTTATACCATCTGAAAGAGGACAGTTTCATATTTCTAATGAGCCCTCACATGCCTCCAAATTCCTAGTAGTTAAAGAGAAATTGATTTTTAATGTTATATACCCATAACATAAATTCCAGTCGACCTATCCCTATTTTACACGTCGGCCTCCTTTCATAAACGTGCCCCTTCAGACATGACCACTATATATACACATGTTCGGACTTCTTTTTGGTCATCCTTTTTCAATGATGTAAGCACAGCAATTGCAGTTGTTCACAACTCGTGAACAAAAAGAAGGAAAAGGACTCGGAAACTAATCAAACACTTCTCCAGAAAAGTACGAGGTACAGTTTACTCCTTGTAAACTAGGGTACCGAAGTAAGGGATTGTGGTGACTGTGTTACATTTCGACTGTGGCGACTATGTTACATTTCAGACTGTGGTGACTGTGTTACATTTCGACTGTGGTGACTGTGTTACATTTCGACTGTGGTGACTGTGTTATATTTCGGACTGTGGCTCTAAATTTCGGACTATGGCTACAATTGATTGGGAAACTCTCTCAGATCTAGTGCAGTCCCACTTTATTAGCTCGGATCTGTCTATATTACAGTGGCTCAAAATTTCAGTAAGCTCAGATTTGTCTTGCAGTAGCTCAGACTTCTTAACCAGAATTACATTGCAAGTGCACTTCCTGTTTAGACTTCCTATGGTACTTTGCAGAGATTGGTTGAGACAATGAACTATGATCATTACATAGTGTATCTAGACCTCGGTTCTAGGAC
This sequence comes from Pinus albicaulis, assembly GCA_034641835.2. Taxonomy (NCBI): domain Eukaryota; kingdom Viridiplantae; phylum Streptophyta; class Pinopsida; order Pinales; family Pinaceae; genus Pinus; species Pinus albicaulis. The sequence goes on from CM076575.1 coordinate 1,313,201,014, forward strand.
TGTGGCTTGGGTTTCTAAGGTTGTCTCTCAGTATTCAGATTAAGTGATCTCCTGGACTATAAAGGACTAAACAGTAGTGTCATTTGTACAATGGTAGTGCTCTTGTAGAACCCTCCTTTGGACGGTAAAGAACTTTCTCTTGAACAGTGGGATTGTTAAAGTGAAGTCCAGTAATTGAAGTCAACACAGTGTAGCAAAGTGATCTTGGAATTGAAGTCAACACAGTATAGCAAGTTGATTGAATGGTGAAGAATATGTCAATGACATTCAAGTAAGTTATATTCACATTCTCTATTAAAAGAAGTCAAAGGATTGGTGTCCTTGGAGTAGGAGCTCCTAAACACAAGGTTTGTGCCTTGAGAAGATAGGATCGAAGCCCTAGAGGTCGAAGCCTCATCAAAGTCCAAGTTGGTGCTTGGCAACAGGTTGGTGCCTGATTCATTGAAGGGTTGGTGCCCTCACACATCTATTGTACTCAATCATTTGAAAAAGGATTGAAGTTCTTATTAATCCTTAATATTATTATTATTATTATACAAAAATAAACTCTTATTAGGATAACATTGATGTGGGAGCTGATCTCCATGAAAACCCTAATGTCTTCAACCGCCGCCTCTGCTCCCCTGGCCCTGTGGGGCGATGCCGCCACCGTCTCCATGGCAGGGCGTGCATGCACTAAGGGACTCAATGCCGCAGGCTTCCGCGGCCTTTCTTCTCCGAGGATACAAAGAACGCAGCAACGGATCTTCCATCCGGCAGCAAATTCTAGCCAGGCTGCAGATCGAGGGCATAATCTTGCTTGGGATGACGCAGATCTTGCTGCAGGGCTAAAAGATCTCGCCAATGTCTCCCTCTGTCGGCGTTTAGGTACAGGAGCAGTCTTCAACGCCGGATGGCACAAAGACACCAGATCAAGCAACTCGACAACCTCGTCTACAGCTACATCCCTGAATACCTTCATCCACAGCAAAACAGTGGGTAGCTGCGGATCAAGGGACGCTTCGGGACCCAGGATCCAAGCAAATGAGTTTTCAGACCCATCCTATGCTGCTTGTCAGAAGCAGAATTGCTTCTCGAACCAGCCAATTCTACCAGAAGGAGATACTGCATTTCAGATCCAAATCACTCTCCTCTCAGGTAAAACGCTGCTACAATGGGTGCACGATATAGACCTTGTGCAGGATCTTTTGTACAATCTCGAACTCCCGCTGGGGATTCCCTGCTCCTTCCAGAGGCTGCTGTTTAAAGGTAAGCAACTAGAGGAATCTCTCCCCCTTTCCCTTTACAGTATTCAAAGGGATGCTTCTATTGTTCTTACCCTTCGTCTAAGAGGAGGGTCCTTTGGGCAGACATCCTCTACCCCACCATTCTCTTATAAAGATGCAGTCCATAAAAACGCAGCCCAACCACAGTCCTCTTCGAAGGCAGCTCAACCAGCTATGGCTCCCAGGCCATTCCTAGTTGATAAACTTGAGGAAGTTCCTTCTGTCGAACTCTCTCATCCTGTGGTTGCCGATCTTCACCAGAAATTTGCAGAAACCGCAATCATATGCTGATTTAATGGTTTGTGGCCACGCACAGTGGATTTATACCAATGGATCCACACCAACTGGACCACTAAAAGTCAGATCTACTTATGCTCGAAAGGCTTTTTCATTGTGGCATTTGATTCAAACGAAGATTACCAGAAAGCCTTAACAGGAGGCCCTTGGTTCTGGGGTTCGGCTGGGCTCTTCCTCACCCCATGGTTTCCAGATTTTGACCCCTCTACAGCTGTCATCACCAAACTTCCTATCTGGGTCAGGCTCCCGAACCTTCCAGTGCATCTGTGGCAGTTCTCTGTTTTCCTATCCATTGGAGATACCTTGGGACGCTATCTTGCTACAGATACCGAGAGAAGGGAGAAAGGACTCTACACCTACGGTAGATTTTGTGCAGAAATAGATATAAGCAAAGGATTGTCGGATCAGATCAACCTCAAGTCTGGGGACTTCCATTGGACCCAAACCTTGGATTATGAAAATACGGCCTTTCGATGCCGCCACTGTCATCAAACAGGGCACTTACAAAATGCATGCACCCAATTCCTCGGCAAAAAGAAGACTTCGAATCGCAAATCCAAATCCAAGAGCTGGAATTCCTGTGTACCTCCCCCCATGGTTGACACAGACTCCTCCAGCTCGGATGAGGAGGAAATTGAAGCAGATGGGGAGAATCTTGAAACTCCGATGAATGCTCCCCCAGCGAGTGAGGTAGACCCCTCTGCTCCTACGATCTCTCAGAAACGTTCCCACGTGTCTTCATCCTCGGACTCGAATAAAGATATTCCGCCCCCAGCGCCGGATAGTCTACAACTAGTCATGACCTAGCCATGCTCCACCGACTGGGTCAAAGTAAGCAGGAAAAAAGGGAAAAAATGTCGTATGGCAATATCCACCCACTCTGGGTAGATAACTCTGTCTAGCACTTGTTTTCTGTTCCTCTTGTTATCTATGCTCATTATGTAGTTGTTGTTCAAGAGCGAGGTTGATAGTCTATCACCTTCAGCTCTCATGCTTCTCAATTTATGCTTGCTTGCAAGCCTGATTGTACCATATGTTCTTTTTGTTAATAGAATTAGCCTTATTCAGAAAAAGAAAAAAGTTATTATTATTATACACCTCTCTGTTTTTAATTGTGAAGAATCTAATTGGCAAAAATTAACAATTGAAAAGAAATATTGATTCACCCCCCTCTCAATATTTCCAACAAATTAATCCCAATAGAAGCTAAACATGAAAAAATATTTTGAACCAGATGCGAGATTTAAACAATTCAAATTCCGAAAGATATTATCATGAAAACCATCAGATTCAAATGCTAAACACTTGAAACAATTCCGAATTAAAATGATCTTCTTAGTAATTCCAATCCAAAAATTTAAATTTATCCTATAGTCAAACTTTGGACGTGTTTAAAAATGATTAAAAAATTAACCTTTGACTATGGAACAATTTAGATTTTTCCTTTCTTTAACACCCAAGACCACTCCCATGTGTATCAAAAGAAGAAACAAAAATTTTAAAACAAAATTTCCTAATGTTAAAAGTTTTAAAAAAAAATTTTAATTAAATTTTTTTCTTTTTGAAAATTTTTTGAAGTTAAAAATTTATTAATGTTTTGAGCCTTTTTAAGTTTTTTTTATTTTTCTCAAAAAATCTAAAATTAATGAAAATACAAAATTTAAAAATAAATCTAAAACTATAAAGGAAAAAATGAAAAAAAATTAAAGTATTAGATTTTTTATTTTTTAAAAGTCTAAAGTTTAAAAAAAATGCTAAGGTCAAAACAAAACTAAAAAAAAATCAAGATCGAAATCTAAAGTAAATAAAAAAAAAAAATTAAATGCGTTAATGTTTTGTTGTAATATGGTTTAGGTATATGGCAAGGTCGAAAAGGAAGAGCAGGCAACGGACGACAAACAGCGTGAGAGGATAATGGAGGTAGAGGGAGGTTGCGAGAATGGCAAACGGACGGGAGAATGGTGGCCACAGCTAAGGAGGGCAGCGATAGATGGACACAAGGAAGGGAGCATGGGAGCCGTCGGCAGAAAGAAGGGAAGCAAAGGGAGAGTGGAAAGAGTTGCAGGTAGAGGAAATAAGGATGCAACGAAGGTGAGAGTTGTGTGAAGGTGGAGGTGAGAGCTGCGTGAAGGTAGCCAGGAGCCAGCAACGTGAGGAAATGCGCGGATAGGACAAATGCACCTGTAATTATTTAATCTTTAAGGCGAGATGCTGCCCAGATCTGCTGCCAAATCCAATCCTGAGACCAGATCTTACCTTCCAGGGCCTAGATCTGGCTCAGATCTAAAAAAATTCTTTGAAAATCTCCCACTACAACCTACACAAAACCAGAAACAAAGAGACCCAAAAACCCAGTATATACACAGAAAATAAAAACCCCAAAACTCTGGTGAGTTAAAAGAAAATAACGATATTTACAAATCTACAATGTTATTTTACAGATCAAGGCCTTGATGGCTAGATTTAAACCATTTAACACAATTCTAAGAAAGGAGAAGTTAAGAGAGGCACAAGCCTCAAATAACCCTGCAAAAAAAATATTTCTTAAGATAACTTCAGAAATTAAAAGATTGGGCTTTTTCAGTTCCTTTGAAATCTGAGAGTTGGCTGATCTAACCGAAGATTTCCCCGAACACTCAAACCCTGAATAGTAACCTCTGCACACTCAGATATGATTTTTAGATTAATAGTGATTTACAAATAATCATAAGATCATCAAGAAATATAGATACTTGATACTTCTATCAAATCAAAATGAAATTTAACAAACCCAGAAAACTGCATAAAATACCTGTATGCAGATCAATCCACAAGGGCTATTAACCAGTGAATGCAAATAAAAGTATCAGAGTTTTAGAAACAATATTACCACATAGATCTGGAAAAGGAACACCAAAATCTGTAACCCCAAAGTCTCTATTTTATTGATCAGCAAAAGTTACAAGAGCTTCTCAGAGCAAGTGCATGATCCAAAGATTGGATCAAATGACAGACAAAGACCTATAATTTATAAGATAAAATCTCCAACGGCTAGTCTGGTAGATCCTTATCAAAGTAATCTCAACCGTTTAAAAAGATTTAATCATCTTTTAATCTCGTCCGTCGAAATTATAATTTTTTTAGAAAATTCGAATTTATCATTTAATTCCCTTTTAATTAACTCAAAAATAATATTTTTGAGTTAATTACCTCAAAAATTTGACTTTGACTTAACCACCAAGGCCCAAGGGTCCAAAATTTCTCAAAATTCTCAATATTTCCTTGGCCTGGGACCTTTAAAAATTTATTTTTTAGGGACCCACAAATTTTTCCTTTGAAGAAACTTAATTTACCTGGACCTAAAATTAATTAAATTTATGGCTTAGGATTTTTTTATTTAATTTGGCCAGAAAATTTAATTAATTGACTCATGAGGTGAATAACTATTTTTCCAAACCTCTTTACATAAGATAAATACATTTTGACACATGAAGGGGGAAAACCCATTCGTGATAGACCCTCAAATAGCTACCCAATTCTACGACTCAAAACATGTAATATTCCTAATTAGCAATGGTTAATTGGAATATTCGATTTTGCTCAATTTTGCCTTCTATAGTTTATTTATAAATAAAAAGGTGAGTAGAGGGGACATAACTCACTTTAGAAATAAAAGTTCACTCCCTAATAGCACAACGCTGTAAATTAAGTGAACCAAGGGGGGCAAAAGGACCACGTAGGGAAGGGGCCCACGTGAACACTTGGAGAGACAGCGCAGGTTGAGTTGGCAGCGTGGGGGCCAAGGAGGCTACGTTGGATGAGAGGCCTAGGGTTTGAGAGAGAGAGGCCAACATTATATAAGGAGGAGAGCCTCCTCATTTGGAGCATTTGATGTTATGATATTGAGCTGGTCATTTGACTTCTTGAACACGCTGGCTGTTTAGTCTGTTTGCAGCACTGTTTAGTGCAACGAGTATCTCCGTTCGGAGATCTCACCCTCAGCCCCGAGGGACTTCGAGTGCCTGCTCGGGTGAGGTTTTCTCTTCAGTATTTTGGTGGGAGGATCGAGTTTTTGTTTGTGGAGGAGCTTCTCTTCTAGAGACTGCGCAGTCCTGAGAGGGAGGACGCAGTTCACTTGGTGGGGAGTTTGGTTTGATCTTGTTCGGAGGATTCAGGCTCTGAGATTGAGCAAAGGGCCAGCCCATGCCAATTGGAGATTTTTGGTGGAGTTTGAGGCTGTATTTTGAAGTGTTCTCTTCAGGGGCAGTGCAGAGCCTTGAGGGATAGCGTAGATCCCCAAAGAGGTGTTTTTCGGGGGTCGGCTATTTGCGAAAAGCTTTCTGGGCTTTTCTAGGTTTTATGAGTAGAGGTTGATTCCAAAATTTCAGCATTTTCTGAGGTGGGGAGCAGCCCCAAATCTTCATGTGATCCCAGCAGTAGCAGCAGTACAGCAGTTCTCCAGCAGTTTGGACGCAGATCAGTTTGCAACCATTTCTCTATCATTCTGAGAGCTTTTCTTCACTTGCCTGGTGCAAGTCTAGGTGCCATCACTCTGATCACCTATTGTACTCATTTCTATTCTCAGTATAATAAAATGGCTTGGCATTCTATCTATATTTCCTGAGCATCTGTTTATGTCTACATTGCTATTATATGCTTGCACTACTGTTATTTTTATCTATCTGAGCATTACTGTTAGTATACCACTTGGTGTGCTTACCCCATACTCTTAGACAGAGTCTGGAAAGGGCCAGGTAGCCTCCAGATCTCACCCTCTTTTCAGAGGTGACATATCTGGTAAACGCCCTCTCAGTCCATCTCTGGTTGGAGTTTGTCATGTTTGAGAGATATCCCTGAAAAGGGATATTACAGTGGTATCAGAGCATAGTTTTGGCTCAGCCTGTGGAGCTAGTTGTCTATGACACCAGGGGAGAAGCCCTACATTTGTTATAGAGGCAGGAAGTATAGAGATCTTGAGCGTAGGTTGGAGAACACCTACGGAGATGGGGACTGCGTTCGGGTGGTGGACGCAGAACATGAGGAGCCTGTGATAGACACAGAGCAGGAGGAGCCTGTGCTAGACGCAGAGCAGGGAGAGCCGATGGCAGATGACAGTGATGCAAAACAGTTTGGGGAAACACTCCTCAGATCAGTACAGGATCTGGCAAGGCAAATCGAGGTGATGGGGCAGAGATTCACCGCTGTGGAGGCTAGACAGTGTGAAACCCCAAGGGGTTTCCAGATTGGTGAGGGATCGGGTACATCCCACCATTTTCCGAAGCGTATTGCCACTCAGCGTGATGCTACCCAGCACCAGGCATCACATGCACCTACACGCTCTACCATGCCCACTTTTCTGGGAGCAGACACAAGGGAAGGAGCCCAGCAGGAGACAGAGCCCAGCCATATGGATGATTATTTTGCAGAGTATCAGGCCTATGGGTAGGAGTTCAGGGATGCTCTCTCGTTCAGAGACTTTGTTCAGCTCCAGCGGGACAGTAGACCCCGCAACCATCATAGAGGGCACCGGCATTATCATGATGGAGATACCCACCGCACAGCTAGCAGATTCCACTTGCCTATGTTTGATGGTTCATCAAACAGTTCAGCAAAGTCTTGGGTGGAGAAGTTGGACATCTATTTCCAGCTCAACCAGATGTCAAAGACAGAGGCCATCAAGGTGGCGACATTACATTTGGATGGTGAGGCCCAGGATTGGCGGTTCCATGGGATGGTTACACTCGGACATTCCACAGTGACGAATTATGCCGAGTTCACCAGGAGATTGATAAAGAGATTTGACCGGAGGGATCCGGAACAGCACTTTGTTGAGCTGATGAGGCTCAAACAGACCAGGAGCCCAAAGACATACATTGTAGACTTCTTGAGGGTTTCAGTGATGGTGCCAGATCTATCCATGGCACGGATGATCTACATGTTTGTTGAGGGATTAGCAGAGCCACTTAGGGGTCTAGTCAGATCTACTAGACCAGCCACACTCCAGGATGCTATTAGCAGGATCCGGGATTTACAGGATGCGTTACCCAGGACCTGAACACCTTACCCCCAGAGACAGGCTTTCCAGCCCAAGGGGAAGGATGTGAGGATTCCACCTCCAAAGGGGAATCCAGGACAGGCACAGATGGATGATGATGCCAGGAGGGAGCTGAAGAAGAAGCGGTTGTGCTTTACCTGTCAGGAGTCGTGGGCACCGGAACATAGATGTGCTGCTGACAAAGCACATTTTATTGAGGTCTTCTCCGAGAGCAGCGGGGAAGAGGATGCGGAGGATGACGTGGAGGCAAGAGACAGTCATGCAGCGCAAGATCCTTTGCCGCCTCCACCACCAGCAGCAGGTGGTGCGGCTTTTGCACCTACCGGAGGGGCCCTTGCAGCATTGCGAGGAGTTCCCAAGTATTTGACGCTGCGCGTACGAGGGACAGTGTGTGGCCAGCGAGTATAAGCTTTGGTTGACAGTGGGGCAACCCACAACTTCATCGATGCACAGATGGTTGAGCGGAGAGGTATACAGACAGAGCTTCGATGGATTTTCAGTTTTGGTCCCAGGAGATCAGACCATGGTGTGTGCTTGTTATGTTCCCGAGTTGTCAGTGACGATGGGCACCTATACACTGACCAACCACTTTTTCGTGGTCAATATTCCGGACACCAACATGATACTGGGTGTTCAGTGGCTTATCACACTAGGGAAGGTCACGACAGATTGGAAGGCCCTAGAGATGGAGTGGGATGATGAGAAGACCGGGAGGCATGAGAAGATACGGGGACAACACACATATCCGCCTCAGACTGTTTCAGCTCATCGGATGGAGGCAGTCTTCCGGAAGGGAGACATAGAGTGGGCAGTTGAGCTGCGTGCATCAGAGGCAGGGACTACAAGGCAGACAGTGCACCCAGAGATACAATCCATCCTTGACAGGTATGCCACAGTGTTTGGGGAGATTCCGCCAAGACAGCCACCGGACTGGGGGTTTGAGCACACGATTGAGCTTGAGCAGGGCATAGAGGCAGTGATTACTACCCCCTATAGGCATCCTAAGGCCTATCGGGATGAGATTGAGCGGGCCATCCAGGAGATGCTGGCTCTTGGGCACATTCGGCCGAGCACAAGTCCTGTTGCTTCTTCCGTGGTGTTGGCGAAGAAGAAGGACGGCACATTGAGGATGTGCATTGACTACAAGGCCCTGAACAAGAAGACCCTGAAGAACAGGTACCCCATACCCAGGATCGATGAGTTGATGGATGAGTTGAGAGGAGCACAGTTCTTCTCAAAGATTGATTTGAGATCTGGGTACCATCAGATTCGCGTGAGGGAACAGAACATTCCCAAGACCGCCTTCCGGTGTCACTATGGGCACTTTGAGTTTTTGGTGATGCCCTTCGGGCTAACCAACGCCCCAACAACATTCCAGTCCTGCATGAATCACATCTTCCGCAGTCACTTGAGGAAGTTTGTGTTGATGTTCTTTGATGATATCCTCATTTACAGCAGGACTTGGGAGGAGCATCTCCAGCACATTGAGACAGTATTGCGCATTTTGGAGGAGCAGCAGTTCTATGCCAAGCTCTCCAAGTGTGAGTTTGTAATATCCCGGATGGGATATTTTAACTAAAAATGCAGAAAAATACTGAATACCACAATTTTCCGTAAAATAAACATTCACTCAACAGAAGTTTGCCATGTAAAATAAAAAGACAGGAAACACTGCAATCCAATACCATATAGAACGAGAAAAATCTCAGCTTTTATTATAAATAATAAGAGGGGTTTACATATAGATCTGACCCAGAAAGAGCTGAGAGAGAAAACTGGCCACCAAGATAAGCTGCTGAACGGCGCTGGCCACCAAACTGAACTGCTGCACTCTCCCTCCGGCAACAGCTGTCACTGAACCCACTGAAAATGATGAAGCCCAAGTTGAAGATCTGAATGATCCTCACATCAAACTCTGAAGCTCTGTGAAACTTCTAAGTGAAGCCTCCTCAAGAGAGTTGGGTTTTCGTCCAACACTCTCACAAATCACCCGAGGGTTTCCGTCCTGGGGCTACGGCTGAAGTAGAGAACCACGTCCTCAAACCTCTCATACACAAGCAAATGATCTACTCCAAAGATATCTCCCAATGGCCTCCTCCCTTTCTTTTATAGATCCCTTGGAACCTTCTAGAGCATTATTTTATTATTATTTTATTCATGGAGCACTTTTCCCTTTTATTAAAATATTCCTTTTTAATGCAGAAAAGGGTAAATCGCCTACCACGCCTCCTCCAGTCACTGAAATCTGTGTCTAACTGTCCCACCATGTGGGTATTCTCGTCCCGATTCCAATGAGCTATTACACTAAGGTGTTCCATCATGTATTCCTCCCGGAATGCCACCTTGAGCATAATCAGCTGAGTTAAGCCCATAAATAACTCAAATTTCCAAAAGTTATCGGAATGCATCGGAACGAAAGCCAAACTGCTCGGATGATGGAGTATATCAAGCGAATGCCTCCGAACACCATGAAAACTCCTCAAAACTCCTCCGAAAAGCTCCTGAGCCCACTGATAGCACCAATCTGTACATGTGACCTGTCTGCTCCTAACTCTAGAAGTCCCTCCTAGCCCTGTCACGGGTGATACCAAAAATGGGAACATTACAGACCTCTCGCCCCAAGATTGCTTGCCCTCAAGCAATCGAAATATGTGGGCCACTCTGTTGGCCCGCTGCATCTCAGACCCAATGCCTGGATCCCATACCAACCTCTATGTGCTGCTATGCACTTGTGTCAAACCTCTCGGAACAGATCCCTCAATGCCGGGATCCCAAACTGATCTCTCTCTATCCCAGTCAACAAACAATCCTCCCGGATCCCAATGCCACCATGGCCAATCATCGCCCAAGTCCCACGGCTCAGGCTGCGCACTGTCTCTGGCTATAGCTGATGCTCTCAGAGGTGAAGCCCACCAGCAAGCATCAATGCTCCTGGGCTCCTGCTGTGCTGTACCTGTAACTGCACATGTTGCCCCACCAACTGCATACCAACTCATCACCTCTCTCCAATCCAAGTCCTGACTCAATCCCATGCTGATCCTACTCTCTTGAAATCGGGAAGGAGTCCTGAAGTAATGACAACCGGTGCCCTCCTGCCAACTGGAATCTGTAACATCTACTATGTCTAAGGGCCCCTGCTCTGATGTGCTCCCCACGAAAAATACCGCACCATCAAGAGGGTACCAACTCATGATCTCCCGCCAGTCCATCCTGGAAGAAGAATCCAATGTAGCAACAACTACACATGGAACATGCCCAGGGTGTTGTCGCCAGCCCGTAGTCAACTCCCACTACTCTGCCCTGTCTACCAATGGAAACTGCCTATAGAAGGAATCCCCTCTCTCTATAGTGGGCCAAAGTGGGCAAGACATGCTGCAAGCCCCATCGATGTACTCCTGGAGAGTACTACTCACTGAAAGTACTGCAGCTCGGCCGACTGTATGTACATCTATCTGTACCTCATCAATGTGTCGGCCCAAAGATGGATGCTCCACCATCTCCAACAACTCATCCCTCTCATCGGGAATGTAAAACTCCTGTTCTCCCCTAGCTTCCTGCAGAACTATCCCATCGACCCCCAACATCTCTAGAGGATATGGATCTGCAACTGTCGTCACTGTACTCGGTGTCTGTGCATCTGACTGCTCCTCCTCAAAGGCTGACCCCAATGTTAGCCGCATATCCATCATAGGCTCAATGTGGGCGACCATCTGGCTCTCCCCCAAAGGAATATCATGTCTGATGTGAATAGTGTCCTCCTCTGCTAACTCAGGCTCCATCATATGCTGCTCCGGCTGAATCGTCACAAGGGACTCATCACCCAGAGTATCTCCTATACAGTCCCTTGACTGCTCACCTTGCACACTAGAACACAGCTCTAGTCTACTGTCATCATCTCTGCATGGCTACTCTCACTCCCCAGAAGCATCCTCATATGATCCCAGGGACTCATCTGAAGAAGAATCCTCACTCTGGCATATGGAAGGAATGCCCTCCTGTGCTGCCTCCGCCACATCAGCTGCATCACTCAAGCATGAGTGATCAGGCCCCCAAGGTTCTTTGCAAATAAAGCAAAATCCCTTCCTCCTCAGCTCATTTTTGCTGCCTGACCCACCAAACTGGAACAGCTCCTCCCTGGTCAACTGTCTCCTGAATAGCCCAATATTCTGCTCAACCAGCCCTTGGGCTAGCTCATAAGCAGCAGGTGAGACCAACTGCTCTCTCCTCCAAATGCTCAATAACCGTGTCTGCAACTCTCGGCCAATGGTCCCATGGTCTCTCATACATGATGACAAAATGCACTGCATGTGTGCTATGACAGTATCAGGATGATGTCTCCTAATGTTGAAGAAGCATTGGAACATCTGCAGGATCAAGTCATCATACTCAAGGTCAAACATGATGACATGAGTCTTGAATGTGGCCATACCCCATAAAATCTCAAGCTTCTTCCCAAATGTAGAGCCTGCACTATTGTCCAAATCCTGAAAAGTCTCTACAATCAGCCTCATAATCCTCCTCATAACATCATCATTATATGGAGCTATAGGTGCGGTCAACTTCATGATGTTACTGAGACAAGCTGCAACTAGAAGTGTCACAAGGTTCCTCCAAGAATTTGGGCTGTATAAGAGCAAGCATAGCTGTTTTTAGAGCCCAAATCAGTTTCTTCCCTTCTTCTTGGCTTATTTTGGACAGAAGTTCATTAAGTTCATCAAGTTTGGACAAAACTCTCCATGACATCTTCATGTCTTTCAAATTTGTCCCAAGTGAAAAAATTTTGTAACCAACCCCCAATTCTTCCTGCAAATCTCTTGGCTGTCCTTTTTGAAGGATGGCATTAATTCCTCTTGAAAAGGGTCTGCTGTTTGGTTTTGTTTTCTGGTCTTCTGATGCATGGTGGTTTAAGGAACCAACTTCTATTTTTATTTTCATCAATCTGTTTAGGAATCCTTCCATGGTTCAACCAATGAAAGATCACTGTTTTTCTGAGTTTTCTATATTTCCGAGTGAAGTGTTTTAGCAAACAGGTTGCTTACACAATGTTGCAAGTGCAATTCTGTGTTGTCTCAACTCGGTATTGCACTTCTAAGCTGTTGTAACTCAATGTTACATATGTAATGGTCATTCCACTCCAACCAACCCTCTGTTGAACTGTTAGATCCTAGCAGCATCATAAATATAAAGACTGAATAGTTCTATCCATGCACTCAAATATGCAAGCACTTCCTCAGCTGTGACTCAATACAAGGTTCATACATCATGATTCAACAACATTACATAAGCCCAAAACTGTTATGACAGAATTCAGCAATCTTGACGTCTTATCAAGGCTCACAACTATATTTAGTATGCATGTTACCAATGTAATCAAGACTGATAAATTCATTGTATGACATCCTTCTAGCTAAAAGCTTAATGAGTTGACATTCAGGGTTTCTGTCGAACAATTTGTAGACAACTTGATGTCGTCACAACATCAACAATTTGAAAATATAAAGTGTATAGGAAAGAATGATGAACCTGGAGAATGACAAGATGACTTTCAAAACCTTTAACCAATTCAAGTGTGACCTTCAGCAGTACAATCTCTAGTGATATGGTTCCCAAATGAACATTGGTTGCTTATAAGATGACAGCGTTCTCTTTCAGCAGTGTGAACCAGCGTGCAACAGCCAAGAAAAGAATGGTTTAAGTTGTGGTTCTTACACAGTAAGGAACAAATTTCTGGGTACCTTTGTCAACAATTGGAAACTCCATTTTGTTGCAATCTTCCTTATATCCGTCAAAGACAGAGATGAAAGGATAGCGTGAGCCGTCCAGCAACCCAACACATAATTATACGTCCTGCAGCCTTGAATTGGCGTCCTTCCCCTGTCTTACTGCTGCTCCACGATACTGAAAAATAAGTCCACCCTTCAGAAGTAGACCCCTGGCCCAATGTGGTTGATGGCAGTAGAATCCAGAACCCAACCCTTCCATTGGCCTTGTTTTGTCATCACGCACGAGACTTAAACTCCTCACAAACGATGTGATTGGGCTCCTGCAGACCCGTTCATAACATGCCCAAGCACCTTTGGAAGTCTATGATGAAAAATCCTCCGCTTCTTTGAGACTTTGACTGCTCTCGGCTCGCCTGGCCGATTTCTGAGTTTTCTTGGAATTGTCGATTTAATCAAACAACCATTTTATTAAGTCGGCTCCAGGTTACGTTCTCGGTGCACAGAGATCAGTTTCACTTGAGCTCTATTGCTTCCCCACAGAGAGACTGCCGAGAATCTTTATCACGCAGCTGTCATTGCTTGCTTAGAATGTTGACTCCGCCTGATCCTTTCGAATCGTATGCAGTGCAAACTAAGCTTGGCGTTGATAATTTCCGTCCCAGTCAGCAATGCGGCCTCTTTTCCTCTATCCCAGTGAATTCAACAGCTCTTCTGGTTGCATGAATCACTACGCCTACGCTCAAATCGACCTTCGTCCAACTCACGAATGCAAGTTCATTCAACGCCTTAATTACGCGTGCGGCCTGACTTCTGCAATTCAGTTACAACAAGTCCCCCTACAGAAATATTCAACGTGCTCGACTATCGATTAAACATGTCCCTGCCAACCCTTCTTTTGATTGTGGCCTGTGTATCTTTAAACCGATCTGAAATATTCACTTGGAAATATAATTAATGACAGGGACAGGATTAAGTGGATGCATCGATCACGATTTTTTTTTTTCTATATATATATATATTTTATTTTTTTTCACCACCGATTAGCCACGCTAAGGACGATGTCACCTTGTGCTCACAAATGACTCGACGTCAGGTAAATACATAAATTCAGCAAGGTTCGGCCTCCATACATGCGCTTATTTGGCTCCAGCTCCGACTCTTAGCAATGTGACGATGTGGCCCCTAAAATGTTGCTCCATGGCTTTTTCCAATTAAAAGAATTTGGCTGTGAGCAGCTCCATAAGAATCAAATTACGCTCCTCATTTTGACTTCACAGTATCAAATTTGTCGAATCAATATTATGCATCACACATTTTCTCATCGGACAACGATTTGTGGAGCATTTGTCACATGCAACCTCTCCAAATCTGACAACACTTGTAAAAATAATAAACTTTTGATCTTCCTTTGAAGTGGATATGCAGTAAAACCCTCAGTAACCATTGCAACCGGAAACTGAAAAACCCATAGGCTGAGCCAAGACCAAGGCTCTGATACCACTGTAATATCCCGGATGGGATATTTTAACTAAAAATGCAGAAAAATACTAAATACCACAATTTGCCGTAAAATAAACATTCACTCAACAAAAGTTTGCCATGTAAAATAAAAAGACAGGAAACACTGCAATCCAATACCATATAGAACGAGAAAAATCTCAGCTTTTATTATAAATAATAAGAGGGGTTTACATATAGATCTGACCCAGAAAGAGCTGAGAGAGAAAACCGGCCACCAAGATAAGCTGTTGAACGGCGCTGGCCACCAAACTGAACTGCTGCACTCTCCCTCCGACAACAGCTATCACTGAACCCACTGAAAATGATGAAGCCCAAGTTGAAGATCTGAATAATCCTCACACCAAACTCCGAAGCTTTGTGAAACTTCTAAGTGAAGCCTCCTCAAGAGAGTTGGGTTTTCGTCCAACACTCTCACAAATCACCCGAGGGTTTCCGTCCTAAGGCTACAACTGAAGTAGAGAACCACGTCCTCAAACCTCTCATACACAAGCAAATGATCTCCTCCAAAGATATTTCCCAATGGCCTCCTCCCTTTCTTTTATAGATCCCTTGGAGCCTTCTAGAGCATTATTTTATTCATGGAGCACTTTTCCCTTTTATTAAAATATTCCTTTTTAATGCAGAAAAGGGTAAATCGGCTACCACGCCTCCTCCGATCACTGAAATCTGTGTCTAATGGTCCCACCGTGTAGGTATTCTCGTCCCGGTTACAATGAGCTATTACACTAAGGTGTTCCTTCATGTATTCCTCTCAGAATGCCACCCTGAGCATAATCAGCTGAGTTAAGCCCATAAATAACTCAATTTTCCGAAAGTTATCGAAATGCATCGGAACGAAAGCCAAACTGCTAGGATGATGGAGTATATCAAGCGAATGCCTCCGGACACCATGAAAACTCCTCAAAACTCCTCCGAAAAGCTCCTGAGCCCGCTGATAACACCAATCTGTACTTGTGACCCGTCTGCTCCTAACTCTGGAAGACCAACCTGGCCCTGCCGTAGGTATCACCAAAAATGGGAATATTACAGAGTTTGGGTTGACAGAGATATTGTACTTGGGACACATCATAGGGGTGGATGGAGTGAGAGTCCACGAGGAGAAGATCAGGGCCATCAGAGATTGGCCAGAGCCGAGGAACGTGCCAGAACTTCGGGGATTCATTGGCATTTGTACTTATTACAGGAAGTTTGTCAAGAGTTTCTCACAGCTTGTTGCACCCCTGACAGATCTGACGAGGAAGGGGGCATTCAGTTGGTCGGATACAGCGCAGCGAGCCTTTGACAGGCTCAAGGAGGTGATGAGCAGCTACCCAGTGCTTGCATTGTCGGATTTTACGCAACCGTTTGTTTTGGAGTGTGATGCGTCAGGAGAGGGGATCGATGCAGTATTGATGCAGGGAGGTCACCCTATAGCCTTTGAGAGTCGGAAGCTCCTTCCACACGAAAGGTTGTATTCTATATACGACAAGGAGATGCTTGCCATTATGCATGCTGTAATATTCCCAATTAGCTTTGCTAATTGGAATATTTCATTTTTGCTTTATTTTGCCGCTTTAGCTAGAAATAATAAATAAAGTGAGAAATAAGAGGGGTCACCTCACTTTAGTCACCTCACTTTATAAAATAAAGTGTTTTCCTAGTTGATTAACGTTATAACTTAAAGAGGAGGCCTTGGGGGTCCACACGTATATGAGGGGAGGCCTCACGCTGACCCAAGGGTAACTGCAAGGTGGAGGACGCAGTTAAGGTTTTGGAGGGAGTTTAGCATTATAAAAGGAGGGGTTTCCACTTCATTTGGTATTGATGATTTGATATTATTATTGAGAGCTAGACTTCTGTCTGCTTCAGCACGCCGGTTGTTTAGTCGGTCTGCAGCACTGTTTAGTGCAACCGAGTGTCTCCGGTCGGAGATCTCACCCTTAGCCTCGGGGGACTTCGAGTGCCTGCCCTGGTAAGGTTATTTCTGGTTCCACCCTTAGCTTCGGGGGACTTCGAGTGCCCGCCCTAGTAAGGTTATGTTCTGAGTACACCTTTCAGTTTCAGCAGCAAGTAGCAGCAGTTCTGGTGCAGATTTGGAGAGGAAGAAGCCCTCTTGTGGCTGCGCAGTTCTGAGGAGGAGGGACGCTGTTCAGGAGAAGAGAGGACGCTGATCAGCCTTGAGAGTGAGGACGCTGTTTCAGGGAGGACGCAGTCCAGATCTGAGCAGAGAAAACGCTGTTCCAGGAGGAGGAAGGACGCAGATCAGTCTTGGAGTGAGGACGCTGTTCAGCAGGGAAGAGAGGACGCAGTTCTGAAGGCACATTGATAGATCCAGCCTTGGAGATTGTAGATCTGAGCAGATATTTGCAGATCTAGTTTTGTATGGTGCAGATCTGGAGGTATAGCACTAGATCCAGCTTGGGAGATTGTAGATCTGAGGAAATATTGGCAGATCTGGCCTAGATCTGAAGAGATAACATTAGATCCAGCCTTGGGGGTTGCAGATCTGAAGAGATATTGTCAGATCCAGCATAGATCTGAAGGGTTGATAGCAGATCTGATCTAGGAGGACGCAGATCTGGAGGGATAGGACGCAGATCTGGTTTGGAGGCTTCAGATCCAGTAGATATGAACATACAGGAGGTAGATCCCCCAGGTAGGACGCTGATCTGAGGAGCAGGCTTGTGTTAGAGGGCCTTGACAGCGTTTTCCAGCAGTCAGGAGCAGATCTATTCATCTGGAGGTTTTGTGACCAACACTACACCTGTCTCAGCGTTGTCACTAGCAGAGGCAGCGTTTTCCATTGGTGAGGGTTTGGAGTATTGATAGCAGCTATTTTCCAGTCTTCAGCTCATAGTTCCAGTACAGTCCAGCTTCAGTCTTCAGAGCAGCTAGGACGCTGTCCTTGTTGCAGCCATTATTTGTCTGAGAGAGCCTCTGTTAAGTCCCTATATTAATAGTGTAGCCCCTTATTATGTTAGTGTAGCCCCCCTTATTGTTATTATTGTACCCCTGTAACCCCCATATTGTTATTATTGTGCCCTTACATTATTATTGTTAGGTCGGCTAGGATTACATTGTGGCCCCACTAGGATTATATTGTGGCCCCATGGACTCCTATATATAGAAGGAGGTTTTATTCATTTGTATCATTCAAGAATTGTTCATTTATGTAATGTATTGGAGGTTGCCCCCTCGAAGTGGCTCATTTCTAAGGCGTTGATATCTCTTTTCTTCTCTTTTTGGAGCTGGTTACACAACATTTGGTATCGGAGCTTTGGGATTCTAGGGTTTCGCTGCTCCAAACAGGTCATCGTGGCATTTTCGCTATAACTTTTTTTCTACGAAGCTTCAGAAGCTGAAATTTCTAGAGTGCGAAGCTGAAATCTTGAGGAAGGTTGTCTAAAAATTTCAGATCTTGGTTCGCAATATTTGAGGAGATATCATCTGTGGAAGTTAGGTATTTTTTCAGGCTCATAAACAGGTCATCGTGGAAATTGCGCTATAAATTGTTTTGTACGAAGTTTCAGAGTCTGAAATTCATATGGTGCGAAGCTGAAATCCTGAGGAAATTTGTCAAAAAATTTCAGAGCTTGGTTCGCAATATTTTTGGAGATATGATCTGTGGAAGGTAGTGCTTTTTCAGGCTTTTGAATTTCATCTCAAAGAGGTGATCGTGGGAAAACTTCAATAACTCTCTCTCTGGGCATTGGATTGAAGTGCCGTAAAAAGTGGTCGCAAGTGGTCATCGTGGAAATTGCGCTATAAATTGTTTTGTACGAAGTTTCAGAGTCTGAAATTCATATGGTGCGAAGCTGAAATCCTGAGGAAATTCGTCAAAAAATTTCAGAGCTTGGTTCGCAATATTTTTGGAGATATGATCTGTGGAAGGTAGTGCTTTTTCAGGCTCCTGAATTTCATCTCAAAGAGGTGATCGTGGGAAAACTTCAATAACTCTCTCTCGGGGCATTGGATTGAAGTGCCGTAAAAAGTGGTCGCAAGTACACAGACTGAAGTTTCTTCGCTATCAATTTCAGAAACAAAGGACAAAACAGTGACACGTGGCAATTCGTACAAGTTCGCTCTACTGAACCAGTCCAGAATTAGGTCATTGTGGGAGATTGGACACAAATTTGTCTTGGAGAATCCAAATCAGGTCAGACCTGTGGCATTTGAAAGAAGCTTCAGAGATCTACTACAGAGCTGAATTTCAGATATCTAAGATTTTCAAATACAGAGATAATTCAATTTCAATATCGAGCTCCTAAAAGCTAGTAAAAGGTGTGTATTTTTTTTTTTCCCAAATTGCATAAGTCTTGTTTGAAGAATCAAGTTGAATTGATTCCAAGGGCATATTGTAGAATAGATATCAATATTGAATTCTAAAATGGCCCCTAAAAAGAATTAAACACCCATCAAGCCTTCAGAAGGCTCTACCATGACTCATGAAGATGAAGAATTGCAACATGATCTATCAAAATTACAAGAACAAGTGCAACAAATTTCACTCTCGCAAAGAGCAGCAAAAAATGAAATGGAAGTTTTGAAGAAAGGTGTGAAAGTGAAGATGGATGGTTTGAAGAAAGACATGGAAGCTAAGATGGATGGTGTGCAAGCTAAGATGAATGGCATGGAAGCTAAGATGGATGGCATGGAAGTGGGCATGGAAGCTAAGATGGATGACATGAAAGACAACATGGAAAACATGAAGAATGATCTAAAAGCATACATGGAAGGCTTGATGACAAGCTTAAAAAAAGAAATGATTCCTAATGGCGGAAATATAGTAGAAGAACCTCATGATGAGAACAAAATAAATGTTAATCGTGATTTCATAAACTCTAATGTTGGCGGGAAGAACCACCATATTCCAAAATTGGATATGAGGAAGTTTGATGGAAAGGATCCTGTAACATGGATACTACAGATGGAGCAATATTTTGATCTCCATAACGTGCAAAACACACAAAAGGTACGCATTGCAACTTACATTTAGAACAAAATACATTTGTATGGTATCAATGGCTTTGCTCCCGTAAAAAAATTGTCACTTGGTCAATTTTTACGGAGGAAATGATAGCACATTATGAGGATACAAAGAGAAACACTTTCTTTACCCAATTGATAAATCTCAAACAAAAGGGTTTAGTGGGGCAGCACATTGAGGACTTCCAAAAATTGAATATAAGGGTAACTGATATTCCAGAGGAACACAGGATTGATCTCTTCATAGGTACTCTAAAGGATAACATCCAACATGAAGTTCGTGTTTTGGAACCTGATTCATTGGAGAAGGCATTCATGTTGGCAAGAAAAGTTGAATGTAAAATTATGGCGACAAGGAAGCCTACCACTCAATTCTATAAAGAAGGAAGTGTTGCTACGCCTAGATTTCCACAACCTACAAGGTTGACACCACAACAATTGGAAGAAAAAAGATAAAAAGGGCTTTGCTACAGTTGTGATAGAAAATACACTAAAGGTCATAAGTGTGCTGAGAAGAAATTATTTTACATAGATTGTGAAGAGGAAGAAGAAAATGAACAAGAAGAGGATATACACCAGGAAACAGCCCCAGAAGAGGAAGAAATGAATCCGACCATATCGTGTAATGCACTGGCAGGAATTACTACTCCTCAAACTCTCAAGATAAAAGGACAAATCAAGAAGAAAAAGGTAATAGTGTTGATTGATTCAGGTAGCACCCATAATTTTATTCATTGTAAGGTAGCCAAGGAATTAAATTGTTTCCTATACCCAGCACCAGAATGTCAAGTGATGGTTGCAATGGAGGAAATATAAATTGCTCTGGAAAATGCCATAATATTAAGCTAACCATGGGGGAATATGTATTGACTAGTCCAATGCTTTCCATTCCTATGGGAGGTGTTGATGTTGTACTGGGAGTACAATGGTTACAATCTTTGGGGACGGTAGCTTTTAATTTTCAAGAACTTTTCTTGAAATTTTTTTCAGAAGGAAAGGAAGTCGAATTACGGGGTATTTAAGGGAAGTCGGGAAGGATAATAAGCTCTAATGTCATGACAAATCTTCTAAAGAAAGAACAACGAGGCGCAATTGCACAATTATGCTCACTAGAAGTTCCGACATCAAAATCATCTATTTCTACAGATCTCCAACAAGTCTTGGACAATCATTCCAAGGTGTTTGAAACTCCCAAAGGACTCCCACCTATTCGTGATCATGATCATGCTATTCATTTGATTCCAGGAAGTGTTCCTCCAAACATCAGGCCTTATAGATATACTTACTTCCAAAAGAGCGAAATTGAACGTATGATTGCAGAAATGTTAGAGGCGGGTATAATTCAACCTAGTCAAAGTTCTTTCTCTGCTCCTGCAGTATTGGTACACAAGAAGGATGGATCATGGCGCATGTGTCCGGATTATAGGGAGCTCAATAAGCTCACCATTAAAGATAAATTTCCCATTCCTGTGATTGATGAATTATTGGATGAATTACATGGAGCAATTTATTTTACCAAGTTGGATCTTCGTTCAGGATATCATCAAATAAGAATGAAGACCGAAGATATTCCAAAAACAGCATTTCGAACTCATGAGGGTCATTATGAATTTTTGGTCATGCCTTTTGGCCTTACCAATGCACCTTCTACATTTCAAGGGTTGATGAATTCCATTTTCAAACCCTTCCTTAGAAAATTTGTGCTAGTATTTTTTGATGATATACTAATCTATAGCAAGTCTTGGAAGGATCATGTTGAGCATGTTGACAGGGTGCTCAAACTATCGCAAGAGAAACAATTATATGCAAAAGCATCCAAATGTTTCTTTGGAGTACAAGAGGTGGAATATCTGGGTCATATTATATCCCACGAGGGTGTTAAAGTAGACCCTAGCAAAATTAAAGCCATTAAGGAATGGAAAGTCCCTAAGACAATAAAGCAGTTGCGAGGATTTCTCGGGTTAACAGGCTATTATCGTAAGTTTGTTAAGAATTATGGAAGAATAGCAGCACCTCTAACAACATTATTTAAGAAAGATGCATTTTCATGGACTCCTGAAGCAACTAAGGCCTTTGAACATCTTAAAGAGGCAATGTGCCTAGCACCGGTCTTAGCTACGCCAGACTTCACAAAATCCTTTATTGTGGAATGTGATGCCTCAGGAAATGGAATTGGTGCAGTTTTAATGCAGGAAGGAAGACCCATTGCTTTTGAAAGTCGTCCAATCAAAGGAAAATATTTACAAAAACCTATTTATGAGAAGGAAATGTTAGCAATACTGCATGCACTAAAGAAATGGCAAACTTACCTAATGGGAAGACACTTCAAGGTAAAAAACCGATCATGATAGTCTTAAACACTTTTTGGAACAAAGACTATCATCAGAAGAGCAGCAAAAATGGGTCACAAAGATGTTGGGTTATGACTTTGAAATAATCTGCAAAAAAGGAAAGCTTAATGTTGTTGCAGATGCACTCTCAAGAAAGAATGAAGAGGTGGAAGCATTGCTTTGTGCCATTTCTATTATCCAACCAGATTGGATAACTGAAGCAAGAGATGAATGGAAGAAGGACAAAGATGTATGGACGCTCATTCAAAAGTTGCAGCAAGATCCTAGTACATCTGATACATTTAGTTGGAAAAATGATTCCTTATGGTACAAAGATCGCTTATATCTTTGTAAGAATTCCCAACTAAAACAAAAGATTCTTCTCGAATTGCACACTTCTCCTTTAGGAGGACACTCAGGATTTTTAAAAACTTACCACAGGGTGAAGAAAGAATTTTTTTGGGATGGCCTTAAATCCGATATTCAAAAGTTTGTGGCAGAATGTTTGGTTTGCCAGCAGAATAAAGTGGAAACAATTAAGACCCCGGGACTTCTACAACCTTTATCCATTCCAAGTCAACGTTGGGAGGAGATTTCAATGGATTTTATCATAGGTTTACCTAAGTCTGAAGGAAAGAATGTCATCATGGTGGTAGTTGATAGACTTACCAAGTATGCACACTTTTGTGCATTATCTCATCCATTTAAAGCAAGTACAGTTGCTACTACATTTGTGGACAGAATTCAAAAGCTACATGGAAGCCCAAGGGTTATTGTGAGCGACAGAGATCCCATTTTTACGGGAAATTTTTTGACAGAGTTATTTTCTTCTTTGGGTACTAAATTAGCTCATAGCTCATCTTATCATCCTCAATCTGATGGTCAAACTGAGATAGTAAATAAATGTTTGGAAGGATATTTTCGTTGTTTTGTATCTGATAAACAAACACAATGGGTCAAGTGGTTACCTCTCGCTGAATGGTGGTATAACACTTCCTTCCATACTCCAGCAAAAATGACCCCATTTATGGCACTTTATGGATATCATCCACCATCCATCACATCATCTTTAAGGGAAAATTCGAAGGTTCAAGCAGTGGAAGATCACATCGAGCATCAGCAAGAAGTTCTCCAACTCTTAAAGGATAACCCGAATTTGGCACAAAATCGAATGAAACAACAGGCAGATCAACATCGCAGCGAGAGAAGTTTTGATGTAGGAGATTGGGTATTTTACGGCTACAACCATACAAACAAATGTCCCTCAAGCAAGCTAAGAAGGATAATAAATTATCGCCAAAGTACTATGGTCCTTACAAGGTGTTGCAAAAGATTGGTACTATGGCATACAAATTGGAGCTTCCTGCTTCTTCGCGAGTACATCCAGTTTTCCATGCTTCATGCTTAAAGAAGGTTATAGGTGAAAATATTCCAGTTCAAACAATATTTCCAGAACTTGATGAGGAAGGAAAAATCATATTGGAACCTAAAGCGATCATGGAAACAAGAACTCGACAGCTACGGAATCGATCAATTTCAGAGTATCTCATCAAGTGGAAGAACTTACCCACTGAAGATTCTACATGGGAGGATGAGAATTTTATACGGAAGCACCCAGAGCTACTCAAGCGTTGAGGACAACACTTTTTTGAAGGAGAGGGGCATGTTAAGTCCCTATATTAATAGTGTAGCCCCTTATTATGTTAGTGTAGCCCCCCTTATTATTATTATTGTACCCCTGTAACCCCCATATTGTTATTATTGTGCCCTTACATTATTATTGTTAGGTCGGCTAGGATTACATTGTGGCCCCACTAGGATTATATTGTTGCCCCATGGACTCCTATATATAGAAGGAGGTTTTGTTCATTTGTATCATCCAAGAATTGTTCATTCATGTAATGTATTGGAGGTTGCCCCCTCGAAGTGGCTCATTTCTAAGGCGTGAATATCTCTTTTCTTCTCTCTTTGGAGCTGGTTACACAACAGCCTCTACTTGCCTAGGGCAAGGATAGGTGCATTTATCCTGATCTTCTTGTACTCCTCTCTATGTACTTTCAGATTAATAAAATGGCTCAATTTTCTGGCATTCTATGTGTATGATCTGGTTCAGCATTATATTTTCTATATCTGTCTGGCATATTTCTGTTTATTACTGGTTATTTCCCTTTGGGGATATTACAGTGGTATCAGAGCATAATTCTGGCTCAGCCTGTGGTCTATGACATCAGAAAAAGAGATCATACAGAGCAATAGTAGTGCAATACCAGAAACGCAGTTGGAAAAAGGGCCAAAATAAAAAGGGTCAAATTTTGAAGTTTGGAATTAGGAGAAACGTTTTCTGGGTTTTTCTGGGTTTTGGACAAGGATCACCTTCCAAAATTCCTAGAATTTTCTGAATAGTTTTCAGTGGGTAAATCGGAGGTCGAAGTTAAGCAGCAGTATGGTTTTGCAGCAGCCGTGCAGTTTCTGAGGAGCCTGTAGTCACCTAGCAGAAAATGCCAATGGCAGGAGATGTGAGTCCAGCTCGATATGCAGCCATTTTTGCAGAGTGGCAGAGCCTAGGTCAGGCATTCATGGATGCTTTCCCCTGGGAGCGCTATTTCCAGTATCGATGCGGCATCAAACCCCCTGAGCAGCACCAGCACAAGGGGCACGGATACCACCGTGATGACCACCGTGCGGCAAGTACATTCCATTTACCTATGTTTGATGGTTCATCGAAGACTACGGCAAAATCCTGGGTGGAGAAGCTGGACATCTATTTCCAGCTTAATCAGATGCCAGAGACAGAGGCCATTAAGATGGCTACATTACATTTAGAGGGTAAGGCTCAGGATTGGTGGTTTCATGGATTGGCGACACGCGGGCATTCTACAGTGACGACATATGCCGAGTTTACTCAGAGGGTGGTAAAGCGCTTTGACAGGAGGGATCCGGAGCAGCATTTTGGTGAGCTGACCAAGCTCAAACAGACTGGGAGTGCAGAGACATACATTTCAGACTTCTTGAGGATTTCGGTGATGGTACCTGATTTATCGGCAGCTCGGATGGTTTGCATGTTTGTGGGGGGGCTGTCAGAGCCACTTCGTAGCCTAGTCCTGTCGAACAGACCGGCTACCCTTCAGGATGCCATCAGCAGGATTCGGGACTTACAGGATGTCTTACCCAGGACTCGGACACCTTATCCCCAGAGACGGGCCTTCCAGCCTAAGGGTAAGGACACGAGGGCTCCGCCTCCCAAGGCGAATCCCGGACGAGGGCAGTTTGATGATGAGGCCAGGAGAGAGCTGAGAAGGAAGCGGTTTTGCTTCACTTGCCGGGAGCCATGGGCACCAGGACACAGATGTGCGGCAGGGAAGGCACACTTCATTGAGGTCTTCTCCGAGAGCAGTGGAGAAGAGGATGAGGACACACAGGATTGCAGGGAGTTCGAGGATACACCTAGTGAGACACAGGACTCACCATCATTAGAGACCTCCTTGACCGTGCCGGTTGATATCGTAGTGGAGGAGGTAGAGCCTACCCCGGTAGAGCCATCCACTGAGGTGATGACTGAAGCCATGTCCGAGTCTTCGGGTGGTAGCAGCACACGACAGATGGGTGAGGTATCAGGAGATATATCCATTATCGATGAGACACTAGGGGATACCGAGGTATCAGATGATGGTCGCAGACAGCGGTATCATCGGCTTCGGACGGACCTTCGAGTTTTGAGGGAGAAGGCCGCGTCAGTACGGGAGACCCTTTTGTTGCAGGACCAGGAGCTGGAGGGTATGAGAGCAACTTGTGCCACGTCGGCGGCCAAGTTGGTCCACATTGGGGGACAGCTGGATTCCCTGATGGTACAACCAGAGGGCACATTGGAGCGTTAGATCATTCCCCTTCAGGTATGCATGGATGGGACTGGCGGTGTTGTTGAGTCATCTCTTCCCGTTGGAGAGAGAGAGCAGAGCCACCTAGTCAGATATCATATGTTGACTTGGATAGCGGTATGAGACGATCAGAGTTGTACAGGGTACAGCATCCAGATGTTGAGATTGGATGGAGAGAGATTTTGAGTTGGTACTCGGTGGAGCGGGCTATGGAACACAATGATTTGGTTCCCTTCTCACAAGAGCAGATAGAAGATGGAGGACATCTTCTGATGGATAACATCTCTCATGCTTGTGTTGGACATCCCTTGAGCCATACACATCATGATGGGAGGTTTTTGCCTACCACCTATTTGATTCTTGATAGGGTCTCATTGATCCTTGAGAAGTTTATATTTCAAAATCCCATGAAGTGCAAAATCAGAAATTTGATTTGGGAGGATGGTAGCCCTCATGGGAGGAGTACCAGGATGAGGAGAAGGAGGCATCCACAAGTGATTGAGTGGCTGGGGATGATGAGCAAGGAGCTAGGAGGCTACTTGCAGATCTGTGCTACCAGGCAGCAGGAGGCTTGGCTGCGCTGGTTACTCTTGAGGGAGTTTGGCCATCACTTGTTCTTGCAGATCTATGATACCGGGCAGCAGGAGGCTTGGCTGCGTTGGTTACTCTTGAAAGAGTTTGGCCATCACTTGGCAAACACTCTTCCGAAGAGTAGGAGGTTGGGGAAGAGATGGACGGATACTTGCATCATTGAGCAGCATAGAGTATGGATGCATGGTGTTGATGTGTTACTCGTATCATTCCTTGTGTCTTCATCACATGAGTTGTTTGATGGAGGTATGGAGAAGCAACACAGTTTCTTGTTGCTTTGCTTGGGAGAGCAAGGGCAGATTTGCTCCCACACTTTGCATGATGTTGCAGGAGGAGGAGATGGCACTATCTCCTTGGTCTTTGATGATGATTGGGAAGCACTTCCATCTTGGAAGGTATTCCATATTTGTTGCAGCCTTATTAGAGGAGTCTTTGACAAGGAGCATGTCAAAGAACAGAGTCTTGTATTGACATGAGCTTATTTGCATGAGCTCACAGCGCTGTCACCTTGGAGCAGAACGTTATGGATGAAGTGTGCGCAGCAGAGATATGGTGGATCTATAACCCATAGGTCCCAGGATCACTTCATATTGGTTACACAAAGAGGAGGTAATGGTGATAGAGACATCTATG